>CAHIKZ030000647.1:252500-260000 GCA_903632075.3 Acanthosepion pharaonis
GTTCATTGTGTCTATTTAGTTATTACTAAATAGACACAATGAATTAGTTTTTCAATGTCTGGATCTTTATGTTTGATTATGAAGATTTTCTCCTTTATGCATACATAATGAGAAATAAGAAACTAAAGTGGAAGACATGGGAGGAATATACAATGATCCCCCACTTTGTAATCAATGAATGGAATGAATTCTGAATTATTTGGATCGAAACTGTTGCATGCTACACTCACTCCATAAGTTCGAATGGATAAAAACTTTTTCCAGGTTTAGCGGAGGGACTTACCCGTTCATAATACAAAATTAATAATGAGAAATGAGAAACTAAAGTGGAAGGCATGAGAGAAATACACAATGATTCTCGATTTTGTACCCACTCAATTTGCGGAATGAATTCTGAATTATTTGGATCAACACTGTTGCATGCTACGCTGACTTCATGAATTCGAATGAATAAAAACTTTTTCCAGGTTTTAGAGGAGTGATTTACCTGTCCATAATGCTCAATTAATAATGAGAAATCAGAAACTAAAGGGGAAGGCATAGGAGAAATATACAATGATTCCCTACTTTGTAACCACTCAATTTTTCGAATGAATTCTGAATTATTTGGATCGACTCTGACTCTGATGTTCATGCTACGCTCACTATATAAGTTCGAATAAATAAAAAACAATGATTTTTCCACTCACTTTTTTTATTCTGAATTATTTGGATGGACTTTACTACGCTTTTCATAATAAGTTCTAAATAAAAAAAGATGGAAATGCTAAAAAAGTAAACTTGAAGGCTTGAGAGAAATATACAATGATCCCCAACTTTGTACTGACTCAATTTTTGCAATGAATTCAGAATTATTTGGATCGACTCTGTTGCATGCTACGCTCACTCCACAAGTTCGAATAAATAAAAACTTTTTCCAGGTTTTAGTGGAGGGGTTTACCTTTTCATAATGCTAAATTAGGAAAGATAAACTGTAGTGAGATGCAAATTAGTATAATTTGCATATGAGCAGGTAGCTCATATGATAAATGGATACCAACTAGAACAGAGGTAGAGTGCTTACTTAGCAGGATACACGACACAACAATGGCGTCACCGATAGGATCCTCTTTGGTCCTTGAAGACACAGAGTACGTGGATTCGTTGCTTTGCTGCTAATGCAAGATGTAAAAAGTTGAAAGACAACAAAAACAGAGGAGGGAAAATGAAATCACCGACTTGTTCATGGCTACCGCTGGTTGTGAAGCGATTATGAAGGTTGCTACAATGGTTTACCCTCGAGAACTAGAAGAAATGACTTTCGAAGTAATAAGTCAGGTTATTAAGGGAAACATGAGGCCAAAGAAAAGACTGGTGATTGCAGAAAGGACAAGTTTATGGCAATGAAGCAGGAAGTGGATGAACCAATAGTAAAATATTTACACCGGTTAAGAAGTGCAAGTAAATACTGAGAATTCGAAAAACTAGGAACAGGAGAGCAGACAACGGAAGAAGAATTAATCCAACTAAGATTAATTGAAGGTATGCATAATTCGGCACATAGATATAAGTTAATGGAACAGTTACAACTTACAAACATGCCTTTGAATATGTATATAGAATTTATACAACAGCAGGAATTAATACATACCTACAACCAAAATAAAAATAAATCCTATGAAGAAATAATGGCTGAAACATATACGGTGCGAACAAAAAGAAAAAATTGTGCGTACTGTGGAAAATTCATGAAATGAAAAAGAAAATGCCAGCCTTTGGAAAGACGTGTTCAAAGTGTTTAAAAAAAATCACTTCAAAAGAAGTATGTAAAACGAAAAATGTGGAAAGAGTAGAGGATGAAAATAGACAGATTTTTAATGTAAAAAAGGATAATATACAAAATACTGGATCTAAGAACGGAGATATAAAAGTGAAAGTCAACGACTGTATTGTCGAAATGCAAATCGACACAGGTAGTGACGTCACGATAGTACCCAGAAATTTGTGGGAAAAAATGGGAAAACCGTTTTTAAAAAAACCCAACGTACAACTACGTCAGTTTGATGGCTCGATTATAGCAATTATGGGTTACTTTGAAGGTTCAATAGAATTAAAAGAAAAATATGAAATGGTACCCATTATAGTTACAAATTGCCGAAAAACGCATGGATTACTGGGGAATGACTTGTTAAAAATAAATTCAACGAAGTTGATTAATGAGATAGAAATAGAAAAAACAGGAAAATTAAAAAATTATGAAGCTAGCCTGAAATTAAAAGATGTTTCCCCCTCCTACGAAGCGAGAAAAATACCAGTGCATTTATTACCGTTGGTAATAGCTAAATTGCGAAAGCTAATAAAGGAAGACTTACTAGAACCTGCCCCTCCAGGAGGAAGTTGTGGTGGTACTGAGCAAGCGAAGGACCGGATGTTAACCCTCAGAGGTCTAGATAGCAAATGACCAATACTGGTCTTTGCGCACCAGGCTCGACGCATAAGTTCCGGTGGAAAATCAAAAAGAAATAAAAAGAATATAATAAGCAATTTCCACCAATTAAACGGCCCCGCGCCATATCCAACAGTTTGTTTCAGCATACTGACTCAGATCCGATGGACACATATAAATAGAACGATGAATTCACTTCTGGTCAGAAAGCCTTGAAGTTACCGTCATAGAATGTCGCTACGCTTTTCTCACCCATCTACCGACGCCTCCAGTTTTCTTTCACCAACGGAGATATCAAATGACACCTACCAACCCATTGACCTCACCTTTCATCTCCTGGGACCCGCACGCCTAAACTTAAGTATTCACAAAATGACACTTTAATTCCTTTCATAATCTGATTTCTTTTCTTTGAATGAACATTTTAATAACGGACTTTGTGCGTGTTAATTAAGAAACATTATACTTATCATTGATGTGTATTTAAATATAAAGTGTTTCTGATATACCCTTCTCTTTCATATTTTGTTTGTTTATGTTATGGTGACCTCAATTTGATTGCTTGTTGAACCTTTAGGCCAAACTAGCAGCTGTCCATAAGTGACTGCTACTGCTTACCTACCTTCTTATACAAGCAACAATTACCAACGAATATACACTTCCCACAACACCACAAAGTAAATGGGCATCACCCATTGTGGTATTGAAAAAAAAAGATGGTGACCTGAGAATTTATGGAGATTATAAAATAGGGGTGAACCATAAAGTTTGTGCTGACTCGTACCCTATTCCGAATGTGGAAGTAGCTTTACATAAACTTGCTGGAATGAAAGTATTTTCGAAGATAGACCTAAAATCAGCTTGCCACCAAATACCGATAAATGAAAATTTTAAAGAAGTGACGACTATAAACACACCTATAGGCCTGTTAAGGTGGAAAAAGAATGCCGTATGGCATAAAAACAACAAGTGCAATTTTTCAAAAAGCTATTGAAAAAGTAATAGGAAATGTTGAAAATACCATCTGTTATCAAGACGATATGTGTTGGAGATTTAAATGAAGATGATTTAAAGAAAAAAACTGAAAATATACTGAACCGGCTGAGAGACGCTGGTATGACAATAAATACAAAAAAGTGTGTAACCAACAGTAATGAAATATCATTTTTGGGTTACTCAATATCAAAGGAAGGGATCTCTCCAGATAAAGTACTAATAGAGAAAATTCTAAAAGTTGCTACACCGAAAAATAAAGAGTTGGAGTCCTTAGGTTTGGTAAATTTTTATAGAAAATATGTACCAAAATATGAGTTGACAGAACCATTTGCTAAGTTAAGAAAAAAAATGTGGAATTCATTTGGTTAGAACACCAACAGAAAGCCTTTGAAAACTTAAAACAGATTCTAGCAAAAAAGCCAATAGTACAAATTTTTGACCCTAAGAAGGACATAACTCTAACTACTGACGCTAGTGAGCAGTCCATATCTGGTATTTTGTCACAAGATGGGCATCCCGTAATGTACTTATCGAAGAGATTAACAACAACTGAACACAATTATTCGAATATAGAAAGGGAGGCACTAGCCATAGTGTGGACAACGGATAGAGCAAGACAGTTTTTGATGGGGAAAAAATTCTTGTTGAAAAGTGATCACAGACCACTGGAATTTATTTTCAACCCAAGAAAAGAGCTACCGAAAGTTACAACGTCCAGAATATTACGTTGGGCGATTAGACTGATGGCGTTCGACTTTGACATTGAATATGTTAAAGGGAATACAATACCGCACGTTGATGCCTTATCTAGATTGAGGTTTTATAGAGAGAAGGACAAAAACGACGAGGAATTTGAAGACACATTCTTGCACCTTGTAGAAACCGATGTAATATCTGTAGATAAAATGGCTACTGAAACTACAAATGACCCAGTGTTAAATAGAATAATGCGGAGGATAAAACAGAATCGCTGGGGAAATTTTTTCAATGGCTGAAAGACCATTCAAAGAAATTAGACATAGAATGACTATAGAAAACGGGATAATATGTAATGGAGACTTGGTAGTTCCCCCAGAAACGCAGAGGAGACAGGTTATAAAAAGTGTACACGATGACGTACATTGTGGAGTGGCAGCTACGCAAAGAAGATTAAAACTGGAAGCCTGGTGGTCGGGGTACTCAAGAGACGTAGAAGATTACGTAAAAAGATGCAAAAAATGCACAGAACTCAGGAATTTTAAGCAAAAGAAAATACACGTATGGCCCCGAGAAGTAGAATCATGGAGCAGAGTACACATGGACCATGCCTATGTCAATGGGATAGGACGATTATTAATATTAGTAGACGCATATTCAGGTTGGCCTGAAGTGGTGAGAGTACCTGATAAAAAAAGTACCACCGTAAAACAAATATTAAAAGTAATATTTTAGAGGAATGGAACACCGAGAACATTGGTGACTGATAACGCACCAGAATTTGTGGATGCTGATTTGCATGAATGGCTAAGAAAAATAGGATGCAGACCTTACAAGACCCCTCCCTACCACCCTCAAAGTAATGGGGCAGCGGAAAGGATGGTCCAGACGGTAAAGAAGGGCATAAAAGCATGCTTGCAAGAGAAGGAGGAAATCGATGCTTTCCTACCAAGATTACTATTAAGTTACAGAACAATTCCACATGCAGGCAGGCCGGAAAGTCCATCTGCCTTAATGGGCAGACAATTAAGGTCCACTTTGACTATGTTATATGCTACAAATCAAAAGATGTGGTACAAAAGAAATAGGAATATGCAACCCGAGTCAGCCGAATCTTTTATGCAGAAAGGACATAATACTGCAATATTAAATAAAGAAAATGGGAACAGTGTTCTAGCTTATGCTGACCAAATAAGATCCCAAGGAGAAGAATCGGATGAGGAAATGCCTACAGAGATGCCCATTATTGACGTAACAGAAGAGTTAATGCAGAATGAAACTGCGGAGGAAGAAGTAGAGAGAGATGAGTTAGAAGAAGAAGAATGGGACAAGTTAGAAGAGAAAGACCAGAGTATGCAAGAGGAACAATTCGATTATAGGGAAAGACGTGATAGATCTAGATCTCAAAGGGAAAGGAGAGAGATAAAGGAAGATGTTCAGGAGGGCACAAGAAGAAGTACAAGAAGTACTCGCGGCATAAGGCCCCTCCGTTATAGTGAGATGCAAATTAGTATAATTTGCATATGAGCAGGTAGCTCATATGATAAATGGACACCAATTAGAACAGAGGTAGAATGATTACTTAGCAGGATACACGACACAACATAAACAAAAAAAGGACACAGGAAGAAATGAGAAATATACAATCATCCTCCACTTTTTAATCTCTCAATTTTTGCAATGAATTCTGAATTATTTGGATCGACTCTGTTGCATGCTACGCTGACTCGATAAGTTGGAATAAATAAAAACTTTTCCAGGTTTCAGGGAAGGGATTTACATTTTCATAATGCTAAATTAGGAAAGGGAAATAAAAAAGTAAACTGGAAGGCTTGAGAGAAATATACAATGATCCCCCACTTTGTACCCACTAACTTTTTGCAATGAATTCTGAATTATTTTGATCGACTCTGTTGAATGCTACGCTCTCTCCATAAGCTCGAATAAATAAAATTTTTTCCAGGCTTTAGAGGAGGGATTTACCTGTTCATAATGCTAAATTAAGAAAGAGAATTAAAAAAGTAAACTGGAAGGCTTGAGAGAAATATACAATGAACCCCCACTTTGTACCCACTCAATTTTTGCAATGAATTCTGAATTATTTGGATGGACTCAGTTGCATGCTACGCTCACTCCATAAGTTCGAATAAATAAAAACTTTTTCCTGGTTTTAGAGTAGGGATTTACATTTTCATAATGCTAAATTAAGAAAGAGAAATAAAAAGTAAATTGTAAGGCTTGAGAGAAATATGCAATGGTACCCCATTTTGTACCCAGTCAATTTTTGCAATGAATTCAGAATTATTTGGATCGACTCTGTTGCATGATACGCTCACTCCACAAGTTCCAATAAATAAAAAATTTTCCACGTTTTAGAGGAGGGATTTACATTTTCATAATGATAATGTAAATTTCTCGAAAAACCATCAAATAAAAACTTTTTCCATGTTTTAGAGGAGAAATTTATCTTTTCATAATGCTAAATTAATAAAGATTAATAAAAAAACTAAAGTGGAAGGCTTGATAGAAATATACAACGATCCCCCACTTCGTACCCACTCAATTTTTGCAATGAATTCTGAATTATTTGGATCGAATCTGTTGTATGCTATGCTCACTCCCTAAATTCGAATAAATAAAAAGTTTTCCAGGTTTTAGAGTTGCCTGTTCATAATGCTAAATTACTAAAGAGAAATAAACAAGTAAACTGGAAGGCTTGAGAGAAATATATAATCATCCCCCTCTTTCTACACTCTCAATTTTTGCAATGAAATTTGAATTATTATATATTATATATTATAGGAGTGATTTATCTGTTCTTAATGCTAAATTAATAAAGAGAAATTATAATCTAAATTGGAAGGAATGCGAGAAATGTATAATGATCCCCCACTTTGTACCCACTCAATTTTTTTCAATGAATCTGAATTATTTCATTTGACTTTGTTGCATGCTACCCTCACTCCATAAGATCGAAGAAAAAAAAATTTTTACCTGGTTTTATAGACGCTATTTACCTGTTCATAATGCTAAATTAAGAAAGAGAAATAAAAAAGTAAACTGGAAGGCTTGAGGGAAATATACAATGATCCCCCACTTTGTGCCCTCTCAATTTTTTCAATTAAATCAGAATAGTTTGGGTCGATTCTGTTCCATCCTAGCCTCACTTTATAATTCCAACCTTACATGAAAATACCAATACAATATATATCCACCCAAATTCTGACCCCCAAACCCATCCTTAATCAACACAGACCCTCTTCCATAGAATATAGGCTTAGCAATAAATCTTCTGGTGAAGATATCTTTTAAAAGCATACTAAATTTCATAACACTGCCTTAAAAATATTCATTATATGTGCCCTGATATCATGTCTATAAAA
>CAHIKZ030000647.1:265000-490000 GCA_903632075.3 Acanthosepion pharaonis
TGTTAGAATGGCAGCCATCTTTGATTTGTTATTTTTTTAATCATTTCACCCCAAGCAAGGCAGTAATGCCTCTAGTACCACAGGAGGTTACAGAGAGTGGAGGTGAGAGAAAAGACTGTGTATAGCGGGGAACCAAGGAAAGGATAAATCTGAATGGGGTTCAAGAAGGTAGAAGATGGCAATTGATATTGCATTTAAATTTTTGAAGATTGTAGTTATGAGGAAAGCCAGAAAATGGAAGGTAGTTCCACAGACAGGAAGTACAAGAAAAGAAACTTTTGCAGTAGAAATGGTGGTTATATTTACTTAATTCGACAGTAAAAGCATCCTTAAACTCATGAAGTCTCATCATCAGGAAAAAAAAGCTTGTCAGAGCTGGAGCCATGAAAATATTTATAGAAAAGACAGAAAATAATTGAAGTTGAGATGCCAAGTCAGGATCGATTATATTGCAGATACTTCTTTGGATTTTGTCAAGAACCTTGAAATGAGTAGCAGAAGATATTAGCTAAATCATCATCATAGCTTAACTTCATATACCCCCCTCTTAGTCTCTCTCTCTAACACACACACACACACACACACACACATATATATGGTGTGTATATAATCAACAAAAGTTGATGTTACAAAGAAGAGCGCTCAATGTAACATAGAAAATACTCAGCAAGATATAAATAATGAGAAAAGTTATTTAAATTCCAGCTGTCTTCACAATTGTTCATACACATCAGTTAAGTCCCTTAACTTTTAACATTTTATATATATATATATATATATGTGTGTGTGTGTATGTATGTATGTATACGAAGAGTAAAACAAGAGGAAAAACTATTCTTAGACAATGCATTTCATCCTCTTTTTCTTTTTTTGGCCAAAAAAACTTAAAATATAATTTCATTCATTTGTGTGTAAGTCCTTGCAAGGATTTCCAAAATAATCTTTTTATTTTTAATGCCAAAAAAGATGCTAAAATGTAAAGATTTACAGATGGATCCAAACACAGTAATATAACATGATGTGCAGAAATATCCAGAAGAAAATAAGCAGTCAACAGTTCCCAGACGAAACCTCTATCTTCAAGGCTAAAGCAAGTGTTGTAGATCTAGTGCTCAGCATTATTTCAGCAAATAAAAACAAAAAATTTATAATCTTTTCTGATTCACTATCAATTTTAACAACACTAAAAAAAAAACTTAACCCATTAATAGTCAAGTTGCTAAATAAACTCCATTTAATATCCGTGTCAATAGATGTTGTGATATGTTAGACCCCAAGTCATGTTGGAATAATTGGAAATGACAAAGCTGATGCAGCTGCTAAACATGTTAAAAATATAGAAATTGATCGAAACTTTAAAATCCATTACAGACCTGAAGAGCCAAATAAAAATTAAAATGTGAATTAAATGTTTTTATGTGAAAATGAGATTCGTTTTCATCATTTGATGCTCTTTTACTTCCAGAAAGGGAAAAAAACTGTACAAACAGCAAAAAAAGATATGTGCTATAGTTTAGAGTAATGTAAGTAGTTTGCTAAGTTCAGGAGTAGAAATTTTGATCAGAAAAATCAAGAATATTCTGGCAGGCCTGCAATCAGTGATGATGATCAAATCAAAATGCTGATTAAAAATAATCCAGGTCACATGACATACTCTGCATATATGAACCATGTAAACCATTTGAAAACATTTGGATATGTGAATCGCAAAAATGTTTGGGTGCCTCACAATTCAATAGACCATATTTACAGTTGTGATTCTCTACTCAAATAACCCATTCAATTTCTGACAATGAAAAATGGTTTGTTCACAACAATGTGGAATGAAAAAGATCCTGAAGAAAATTAAATAAGCCCCCATTAACCATTCCAAAATCCAAATATGGTGCTGCAACTCTGATGGTATTGCAAGAGTATTGTTTATTACATGCTCGTTCTTCAAAACCAGACATGTACTGTTTCTAATTGGATCAATTAAAAGACAACATTCAATGAAAACCATCTGGAACTGGCCAATTGGAAATGTCCCATCTTCCATCAAGACAATGTTGGACTTCATATCTCTTTGCAGACCTGGCAGGAATTTGTACAGTTTGGCTAAGATGTCCCACTACAACTGAACTTACCACTTATTTTGATCCCTACAAAATTCATTTAATGGGAAGAGCATCAATTCTTTGAAAGCCTATAGAAACTATTTAAACTAGTTCATCATCTAGAAAGATGCAACTTCTTGGAGGATAGAATCATAAACTGACCTCAAATATATATCATAAGGTAGTGAAACAAAATGGCACATATGATTGTATTAATCGATATAAAAATATTGTCTTTAAAATTCACCAAAAAATTACTACAAACTTTTGATCCATCCTAATATATAATTTTGGACTTTTGTTTTTTAATGTAACATTTCAGTCAATGTTTTCATCAAACTTCCTGATTTGTATGTTGTAACCAGTCTTTAAAAACATGTACTTAGTACATTTTTTTATATAATAAATTGAAGATATTAATTAAAAATATAAAGATATTGAGCAATTTTTAAAGACTGAATGCAGTACATATGCTATGAAAAGTGAAAAATCTACTAGGTTAAAAGTAATAAAGACAATCATTCAAAATATGAAAATATTCTATCTCAGAAGTTTAGAAAGCAAGAACTCACTTGAGTTTTAATAATGGATTATTTTACAAAACCTCTTTCAATGATACGAGCCCTTACTAGCCTAGGGATAACTGGACAAAAAAGAAGGCGGGCGATTCAAATGATCCTGGAGTCTGTTGAAAAGGCCACCAGGTGGTTGTGGATAAATAGAGCTAATGAGTGGCCCAAAACTACAAAAAATAAGAACGTTCCCAATGCAGATGTACATACGCCATAAATGCCATCACTAAATACTTTTAAGGCTGATTAGTATATATATATATATGTGAAATTTGTGTATATAGATGATGAGAAACTTGCGAGAATCAATCTTTCGATTTGCATTCAGTCTCATATGCAATGACTTCATTTTTGCGTCTTACTGGTCTTCCGAATAGATTTATTTTATTACAAAAACATTCTTACAAGTAATCTTTCCTTTTCTTTAAATGGAATTTTAATTTTTTTTTTTTTACGGTTTCCTTCATGGACAATTTTTTTTTTGTTTTTAGGAGTAACTTATTTTAGCTAAATTTACACGCTATTTTTTCTTTCAACTATTTTTCGACATGTAAATATCTCGATCATTTATTTTGAGGAATTTTAGTTATTTCTCTTAGTTTTTAAAAAAAATCCTTCTGGTAAGGATAATTTTTTTTTGGGTGGGGGTTAACTTATTTAAAATTTACACATGTTTTTTTTTTTTAACTAGTACTTAACATGTAAAGAACTTGATTAATTTATTTTTAAGCGATTTTAGTTAAATGTTTTTCTCTTAGTTTTTAAAGTTGTAAATAGTCTGTCATTTTAATCACTGTATTGTAAACGTTTTATTAAGTGTAGTTTAGAAAAGAAAAGAAAATAAGAATAAAAAAAAGTAAAAAGAAAAGAAAGACCAAACAAATAAGTTAGTTAAAAGGGGAGGTAGAGAAAGAACAAATCACAAGATGAGCCAATATAATAAATCTTTTGTTTTTTTTTTTGTTTTTTTTTGTTTGTGTATATATATATATATATATATATATATATATATATATATATGTATATGTATGTGTGTGTGTGTGTGTATATTTATTGGTTTGTTTTCTTCTATTCTTCCAAAAAAACACCCATTCTTGGCCGCATGTAGGAAGATCAATACAACCATGCATACCTAATCTATAACTTCGAATAGCCCAAGTGAAGTCTTGATTGGTTGTTGTCTACTGGGGCAACTTATATAATTCACATCCTAAAACTAGTGGCAAATTTTTTGTTCTAGGTGCGGGCCGAATACTGATCATATTCAGTCGGGTCGCCCATTGAAGAAGTCTGTTGTTTATTTAGACCCGAAACTTCTAGTGACATGGGAGCAACAACACTGACGACGCATCTAGATTTGGCACTTAAAGGTGTATTTTAATAATAATTCAAATTCACCAAATGTAATATGCATCAAAATGTATACTTCTGGAATCATTGTGCATAATACAACAAAACTGAAAATGATAATCTGAATAACTCATTAACATATTTGGACCTCATATCAAAATTTTAAACAAGATCATATTTTTTCTCTATTGAAATATATGTACAGTGTAACTTCAGATCATGAATGCCTCTCATTACGAACTAATCGTTTCATGAACAAATTTTCTGAACCAAAAACATCTTGGGTGATCAGTGGTGTCTGGTGTGATGAACCAAAAACATCTTGGGTGATCAGTGGTGTCTGGTGTGATGAACCAAAAACATCTTGGGTGATCAGTGGTGTCTGGTGTGATGAACCAAAAACATCTTGGGTGATCAGTGGTGTCTGGTGTGATGAACCAAAAACATCTTGGGTGATCAGTGGTGTCTGGTGTGATGAACCAAAAACATCTTGGGTGATCAGTGGTGTCTGGTGTGATGAACCAAAAACATCTTGGGTGATCAGTGGTGTCTGGTGTGATGAACCAAAAACATCTTGGGTGATCAGTGGTGTCTGGTGTGATGAACCAAAACATCTTGGGTGATCAGTGGTGTCTGGTGTGATGAACTGGTGTGATGAAAAAACATCTTGGGTGATCAGTGGTGTCTGGTGTGATGAACCAAAAACATCTTGGGTGATCAGTGGTGTCTGGTGTGATGAACCAAAAACATCTTGGGTGATCAGTGGTGTCTGGTGTGATGAACCAAAAAACATCTTGGGTGATCAGTGGTGTCTGGTGTGATGAACCAAAAACATCTTGGGTGATCAGTGGTGTCTGGTGTGATGAACCAAAACATCTTGGGTGATCAGTGGTGTCTGGTGTGATGAACCAAAACATCTTGGGTGATCAGTGGTGTCTGGTGTGATGAACCAAAAACATCTTGGGTGATCAGTGGTGTCTGGTGTGATGAACCAAAAACATCTTGGGTGATCAGTGGTGTCTGGTGTGATGAACCAAAAACATCTTGGGTGATCAGTGGTGTCTGGTGTGATGAACCAAAAACATCTTGGGTGATCAGTGGTGTCTGGTGTGATGAACCAAAAACATCTTGGGTGATCAGTGGTGTCTGGTGTGATGAACCATTGACATCACCAATTTGTTGCATTATTTCATAGGTAACTGATTAGATAGAAATCATTATTTCTTTTGATTTCATTATTTATTTTATTGCAATTGTGCCGTTCAAAATATTTATTTCAATTGTATCAAAAATAGCTGCCATATTAGTGTTGCTTTTCATTAAAAAACTGTCAAAGTTTTGTTTACAGATTCTGACACTAAAAACAATAGAAAAATCACAGAGTCCAGCTTCTGTTGGGAATATACCAAGGGGGAATCTCAATCACTGTGGTTGAGACAGGAATATACAATCAGTATACTCGCACTGAAAACTGTTTTCAGTCACTGCCAATTTCAGATTTAGTACCCAAAAACTAATATTTGCTAACATGTAGCAGTGATCAAATTTTGATTTCCTTGACACAATTGACCTTCAGCCACTACCTTTGAGGGTTTAAATGTTACAGCGAAGATGGATGTCTGATCAAGTTGAATAATATGGTTGGGATTAACTTTCATTGCTAGGGCATGTCGTGACTAGCCACTTAGTTGCTCGAGCCTCTCCAACCTCCTGTCTAGCCCAAGTAAGGGCCAAAGTGGGGTGTTACAATTCACATGATCATTTTTACCTGGATCATGGAATGTTCAACCACCAGGATCCTGTCTTCAGACATAACGGATTGCAACAAAACACAACAAACAGGTGGCCTCATTGAGGGACTTCTACCACAGGCAGAGATATAATCAGCATATTCTGAAGTGTGACTAACAGTGCCGGATGTAGTTTAATGCCTTACCCGGGACAAAGAATCCTGTTAATGAGTCTCCAGAGCTCACAAGAGCCAAGCCTTTAATTGTCAATTCTAGCTTAGACTAACTGATTAGCTAACCTTAACATTCTCCAGATCTTTTTTGCAGCAGTTGCAGGCAGTTCTGAATTTGGAATGAGCTTCACTATACCATTTACACAATTAAAGATGGAAGTAATGGTAAAATATAGCCACAGCACATTCAGGTGTGTACCAAGGGTAACTACAGTGTTGGACATAAGTATAAGACACCCCATGAAATTGTTAATAATTTTCTTATTACTGCACAAATTCCTCTGAAAATTTGTGTGTGGTACCTAGATCCGATGGTATTAGTATACATATTCAATTTACCCAATCTACGCACATCTTCTTGTGTTTAGCAGTTAAAGCAGGGGCTGTCTTCCTGTTTTGATACATGAGATTTGGCAATTCATGGAGACGTTGATGAACTTTCTTGGAGTGATGGGTAAATTTTGCAGATCTCTTGAGCTTGATTGTTCTTTAGAAGCTTCTCGAAAAAGTTGATGTCTGGCTGTATTTGTAATTTTATTTGGATGACCTGGACATTTTCTGGTGCCATACGATTCAGGGTCCTTTAGATAATTTCTCACAACTGTTCAAGAACTTGACAGTTCTCTTGCAATGAAACTTACAGATTTTCTTTCCAGTTTATAGGCAGAAATTTCCTCTTTTTCATGTACATTAAGGGGGGAGTTCCTAGGCATTTTGCAGTAACTGTATTCAATTATGAAATGTTTAAATAGGACTCACATGGCTTAAAATCATGATAAGAGTTTTTTTTTATAATCTGCACATGCACTTATTCTTCCTTTGGCATTCTGAAGTAAACCAGAAATGCAAATTTTCAAAACTGTCTTATAATTATATCCACCCTCAAAAACGGAGTTTTGATAATAATTTTTTTTTGCTGGAAAGTTGTTATAAAATTGAATATGTATATTAATACCCATCAGATCTAGGTACCACACACACATTTTCAGAGGAATTTGTGCAGTAATAAGAAAATTATTAACAATTTCATGGGGTGTCTAAGTACTGTGATATTCAATTGTGGAATTTTCACCATTATATTTAGCCTAACCCTAACCTTTGCTTGAAAAGGATGAAACTCAATGTTGAAAAAGTTTCACTCAAATATGAAGGAGGCTATTCTGGATGCTCTTATTTTGAAGAAAGATATTCAATCATCTTCCCTTTTGAAAACTTCAAATTCAATGTTTCCATGTAAGATAGAATTAATGAAATTGCTGATATAGAAAAATTATATAAGAGAAAATATTTGTTATTCATAAATATGGAAGAATTCATATTGTCAACACCTGAAACAATGATTTAAGTCCAAAATTATAAATAAAGTCTGCATCATTTTAACAAGGATAAAGTGGTGGAAGGCAAAAAATGTTAAACTTTATTATACAGTTTATAAAAATGTTTTGAATTATGTTTTATTACTCCCAAAATATAAAATGATGTTAATTAATCTACAAGATGTGATGGGTAAACTGTCACCATTTTATATTTTTAATTTTGTGCATTGTTTGTTTTTGTCGATTGCACAATATATTAGGGTCAGTTGGGCACCGCCTGTGAGAAAAAGCACACCATGAGGCAAGTTATTCCACCAGAAATTTGGAAATAGTATACTGTATTAACTTGGTATTTGTTTTGGAAGCTCAAAAATGAGTATTTCAGCAGATTCAGAAAGAGATGGATGATATATCCAGTCAGCATCATGATGTTTGGAGTTTATGCTAACTTGTGGTGAAGAACTTGGGTGTGCTGGTCTTGTTCAAATTGCTGATCACACTAGATGACATGATTCTCTCCCAGAAACTGTAACTAAGGACTGCTCAGTATAGTTGCAGTATAAACCACAGGTGGGCTCTGTAGGTGTTGAATAAACACAAATGCACCTGAGCAAGAGCCTGCAATAGGAATTGGCTAGCCACCCTAGTAGATGGGTATCCTTGAATTTTGTATATATATATATATATATATATATATATATATATATATATTAGAGAGACTTATCCAAGTGAATACACACACACACACATACACACTCTTACTCTAAATTCATATATTTAAGAAAATTTACTTAGATTACTTGGCAACAGCTTATATTTATGTAAGAATAAAAAATATATTGGTCAGCTAAAAATGAGCCACAAAATTGAAGAAACAGTTTTAAATCCAAAGAAAAGTATATTTGAAATAAATTAATATTTGTAGATTAAAGATTTTTTGCACTGTGCCTAATATGAAAATGCTAAATCTGCCAAAAACTTGAATGTAAAGACTTTGTAATTTTTGCAACGACAAAATAAAATCACTGAAAAAATTGAACAGCATTAGCTGTTGAATAAGAATAAAACTTACTTTGAAATAAATTAATATTTGTAGATTAAAGTAAGTTTTATCCTTATTCAACAGCTAATGGTCTTTACATTCAAGTTTTTGGCAGATTTAGCATTTTCATATTAGGCACAGTGCAAAAAATTTTGTTTCAACTAATTTGAGAAAATATATCCAGTTGAGGAAATTCATATCACTTGCAATTTAGAACATTACTTTAACATTTACATATTATTAAACAGAATATTTCCAGTTGACATAAAACTTCTGTATTATCAATAATCTTTAAAGAAAGACCAAAATCTTCCAAACAATAGCATTTTCTTTCAAATATATTTGTCATAAATATAAGAAAATGAAGACAGTCTTTGATCTACTAAAAATACATTTGGTTTGGGAGAGATTCAATAAACTTTTGTACATATTCCTTTTTAAAAATGTCAGTGTTTTCTTTTATGCTGAAGAAAGTAATTAAATATATGCAAAAGCAAAGCAACTAAGTACTGTGATATTCAAATGAGGAATGCTTTTGAAGATAGAAAATAATTGTGTTTTTGGACTGAAAACTTTGAAGTTAATTATTTTCTGTATGTAAACTATTTATAAGATAAAAAATCCTATATTTTACAAGCAATAAGTGAAATACAAATATATAAGAAACATGCCCACATAAGTAGGATCAGAATCACTAAAACAAAAACTTTTGTACAAACCAGTAAAAAAAAATAAGATCCAAAATGAGATAAGTAGTTTCTAGGATTTGATTTGATTGGACAATCAATCAGGTGCTATATTTCCAACTATATCCATATGTTTGAACTCCAAATAAACTGGCCATTGGGTGCTATCCTGCATAAACTGAAAAGCTTTCATTTGGAGACAATCACATGATCAGGATAACTATATATACATCAATTTCGGGAGCAATAAAAACATACACAGCAAAGACCCAGTCAGCAGCTGAACATGGATTGTCCATCAATGAAAAACATTTGAATTTCTAACACCTGACCAGGATTCTCCCTTTACCATGATGACACCTCAGTAAGCGATGACTACACACCATTCAAAGGAATATCCACACAACTCAAAGAAATATTCATAGCCATGGAAAAAAGTAAGTCTGATCATCTGTGTGTCCATTTCCTTTTGGAACCACTGTAATCAGATTCCATGTATTAGCACTCACACACACACACACACACATACATACATGTTTCTACTAATGTGCTTCACCCACACATACATTCAGTCAGCAGCCACACATACACTCCATTAAAATGTGCTTCAGACACATGCACATATATACACATATTTTACAAACTAGCCTTTAACAAATGGAAAAATTTGTTGAACATTTGAACAAAGACAATATTTACAATATAAAAACAAATGTTGATGTGTACATAAATATATGATTATTTCAAACTGGTTTTCCTTTTTGCCTATGTAAATAAATAATTTCTTTGCATTATGTTGTATTTGTAGGCACAACACTTGGATATTAATATTTCACTTTTAATCCATGTAGACTAACTCTACATATTCATATTGGCTGGTCAAATATGCACAAGGTAACATTTATAGCCCATGTAATCCAGTTTGGATTTATTGTTAACTGACTTACAGCTTTTCCCGTACAACAGCTGTTTGTTTATATATATGACAGAACAAATGAAATTAGTCACTTATACTAGAATGCACTGATTGTGTAGGGGATTTTATTATGTGATGCATGCTTAATTTGACTGCATATAAAAGATACATATATCCTCCATACATTTATATTATTCTTCAACAAAATGAACAAGAAAGCATAAAACAAAATTGAGAAAAGACAAAGCAATAATTTGGTTAACAAATAATTTTTATTATATTGTAAAAGGGTTTACAAATGTGTTGAATTTTGATTGAAATCTTGTTGTAGTTTGTTTGTTTAATTAACGTTAAACTAAAAACATGTGTGCATTTGACTGATGTTTGTGAGTTTAACTAAGGAGTTAGGTTCTGTAGAGTTTGTGATTAAGGTTTCAAAAAGTGGAATATAGCAGTAACCTTTTTGATTGGAAATTAAAGTTTTTTTTAAAACAACAAATTTACATTGGATGTGCGTAAATTTAGTTTGAGTAGAGTTATCTTCCTTTGATTGCTATTGAAATAGAATGTTCTTGAAAGTTTGGAAGATGTAATGTTAATTCACTTGCAGAAATAAGTCTAAGCTGTTGTGTGAATGAGTTGATGAGCGAATTCTCTGATAGTTGAGATTGTGCTAAGAATTTTCTTTTAGCATAAATCAGAATAGAGTGACGTGGATTTGTCTGACAAGTTGGTTGCTATTGCTGTTTTCATTGGTGAGATGCACTTGTGTATCGAATTTATTTAGTTCCTGATCAAGTGATAGGCTCTGAATTGCTTGGCATAATTTGTGTTTATGCTCGGATCAAAATCTAGGTTGGTTCAGTTCAGACGTAGTTGAGAACAGGTGAATTGTATTTTTTTTTAATATTTGTTAACCAATCAGAAAGCGTCTTTGCAAAAACCCAGTCTGGAACCTATGTTTAGTTGTGCTGATTGAGAACTAATTTTAATATTTATTGTCCAATCAGTACGTTGTTCAATGACAGAATTAAGGAAATTTAGGTGTGATCCACTTTTTGCACAAAAATTGAACAAGTTATTTTTAGCTATTTGTAATGTTGTAGAATTAGAATTCTACAGTTGTAATCAAATTTTTAAAAAAATCCTGATCTCAGGTACAATAAATAAAAATATTATGACCAGATTCCTGGCTTTGTTTACAAAAAGCAACATTTTATGCTTACTTCTGTTCATTGTATTAATAGTTTAATCATTAAACATCTTTAGTGAGCAATAATAGTCATGTTATTTAAAATATGTGGATTTATCTTGTTTTAGGCGTGATGTAGTTCCATGTGTCATGAAGCAGCTATCAACAGACCACTCACAGTTCAGGGAGATTCAGGGAAGAGATTTTCTGCTCTTATAAGCAATCACTGTTAAAAGATAAAAAAATTACAATGAAATCATAATGAAACTCCCAGTCAAAGGATGAGCAAAATATTAAAATAAATAGTACCATATTTTCCAGCTTACAAGACCCACCCTAATATTGGAAAGAAATTTCTAAGAAGAAAAAGTCATTCTCATACAAAAACACATTCAGCAAGCGTCCCTCATATACTAGCGCCATATATTGTTTACCTTAATCACTCGTCCGATTTTGTTTGTATTGCAATGGCGTACTAGGCAAGAGCAGAAAGGCACCCACCACTGCTCATAAACAGAGCATGTTTAAGATTATGTCTCGGCTCCAGGAAGGTTTATAGTCTTGGAAATACTTTTAATAGCTAAGTACTGAGGTTACATCATATAAAAAGATATATTTTATCATTTATTACCAAATTTACATATTTAGTCATTATTATTCTAATTCAGGGCTTTTAAACATTTTAGTCACAAGAGTATAACACCCAATAAATATTGAATATAAATAACAGATTTCAAGTCTTGTTTGCCAGTAGGCATCACTCATTTCTGTTCTTCCTTCTCTTAAAAAAAAATAATCCAAGGTAAACAACTCTTCCATTTCTGATAAGGGTTGTTTCCCTTGGCCAGATAAACTATGGATTGATATTTGGGGCATACAAATTCTATATAGATTGGTATCTCTCACACACGCACGCACACACACACACACAACGCATTTTAAATAATTTAAATTTTTCTTTTAAGTAAAATTTTGGTTTTATTTTCGTAAAAAATAATTTAAATTAGTTTTTAAATATTTTTAACATTGGTCACTCATCAATGAAAAAAAAGAAAAGAATGAAATTTAAAATCTCTTAAAAATCCAATATTTGTCCTGGAGAATGCTTCCAAATAATTAATCCTTAAATTTAGTAATTTATCAGGATTTTTAAAAAATAATACTTTTTCCTTTAAACATAGTGAAAATAATGGTTATTTACACATGGTAGGCTGTGAGAAGTTGTCAAAGTTATAAACTAACAACATTACTCTTCTACTGTCAACCCCACATAAAGTGGTATTTACCAAGCTCCCCCAAAGGTAGGATGTGACACAAGGCCAATTTTTATGTGGGGCAAATCTGAGCCTGTGGGCTTGGACAAAAATTGCCCATAGACCCTGTATACACAGCGTCTGGTAGCTGTCCAGATGAGATTCTGCTCTTTGGCATAACCTTGTCTGGGTTCCTCTCCTCCCAGATGCAGACAAGCAGAGCACTCACAAACCAAGAGGTTTTGCTGCCTCTTTACATTGAGCATAAAGCTATAGTTGTTTTTGTTCTCTGTACTTTAATCTAGAAAACAGTATTAAGTTATATTTTAAACATAAACATCTTTAACTGCATATAACCAATTGTTGTAACTTGTACTTACCTTGAAACTCGATGTAGATTGGGGGGGGGGGGCGATGGAATTCCAATAGTTGTGTGGCAGTCAGTCAAGGTAAGAAACAGGGAATCTGTTTCTCTTTGTCGACCAGTTTTTATGTTTGGTGTTGTAGTAGATCCTATCTGATTGGATGGATGAGAATACAAAACATTTGACACCATCTGGAAAGCTATATAAAGGAAATCCTATTTTTACTCTCCGGATAGTTTTGTTAGTTCTATTAGTATGTTTCTACATTATACAGTTATGATATTAGATACTGTTATTATTAAAAGGACAGACGTTTCATGTAAGAAATGATGCAATTGCTTACAATCTCAAACTTTCATTACTCGAGACACTGTGAAGTGCTGCTACAACAGGCAAGAGTTTTAAAAATAGTTAAAATGAAAAATAAAATTTAAATCGAGTTCATATTTGAAAATGGCATTAAACTATATACCTATTTTTTGATTCTTCATTTAATTAAAACATCTTGTTATGAACTGGATTATATTTCAGATTTGTACTAAAATTACAAGTAATTTTTAAAATAAAAGTTGATTATAGATTTTTTCTGTCATAAAATAATGTTTTATTACATTATTCAAGCACCAGCTCTCAACAGAAATCTTTTTTGAATTGTATTGGAATAATTTTCAGTATGTTCATGATAAATTGGAAGAAGTGATTTTTTGTTTGTTTTTTTGTTTTCATTATTAAAAGTGTGCACACATTTTGGTGATACCTAATATAAGTTCAATTTTTAAAAAAATAAGTTTTGGTTTGAATTTTTTAATGATTCTGAACAATATACACACACACACACACACATATATATATATATATATATATATATATATATATATATATATATATATATATATATATATATGAATTGACTAGAAGCAGTTTTTAAAATGGATGCATCTATTTTCTCATCTGGAGAAAAATTAGGGATTAACAACCAAAAGATTGTTTCTTGGTGCATGTAAAAACATTTATGATTATTTTCTATTTAATTAATAGTATTTTAGCTCTGTCACCGATATTGATCACTTTCCAATAAGTTCCGTGCATATATAATATATAAATAATATATATAGAAATTATATTTCAGAGTAATTGGTTTGTGAATATAAAGGTGTGAATAGGAATGCTCATTGATTTTCTTTTTGTATCAGAAAATGATTAAGAAATAATGAAAATAACAAACATCAATATTTTAAAATCACAAAAATGTAATTTGTTTTGGAAGGCTACGAGTATTTGAAGCTTTGAATAGCAATATTAAAATTGACATCAAAATCTTCTCCCTTTTAATGCATTTTTGTCAGGGTCATTGGTACTCTACAGAATTCATATGAATTTTCAAAAGTTTTTAATTGTAAGCCAGGAACTTACATGAATCCTGTAACGAAATGTATTATGTATTAGTGAATAAAAATACCACTGGCTTGGGTTTTGGGCAGAGTCACAATTTAGTTTTTGTCCTAAATTCTAATAAAAATACCCTTTTATAAAAAGGTATACTTCCTGTGTTTATATTGCTATCTGCAAAAAGATAGCGATGCGCAAATATTAAAGAAACGTGGAGACGGCTTAATAAAATGGTTTTCCTATTGAATTAAGAAATAATTAAATTAATATCCAAAAAAAATATTCAGATATTTTTTATTTTAAAGTAAATGCCTTTATAATATTTATAGGGTGTTTATTTGAAAATAGTATCTATTGTTATTACAAATCTTTGATATATTACAAAATATAGATATGACTTGAATTAATTACAATAATATTAATATATTCCTTAATAAATAAATAAATATTTTTCACACCTGAATTTCACAAATCCTCCAAAAACGTTTTAGAAAAAGACTGTGAAACACTAAATTCTTTCAGGAGAAAAAAAATTGTTTTCAGTGTAACTGTCAAATTTTGAGAGTTTTATATGAACATTCTCTATATTTCATATTTATTAGAAGTGGAATAAAATATTTAGCTAACTATCAATAAGGAAGGAAGATATGTACTAAAAATCATCTATTAAAACTAAGTAATTATGACATACTTTTTATATAATAAAAGTGTAGTATATTTCTTCTGTTTTAATAAATTATCTATAAAAGTATTTAAGTTTTCTAACTTTAAAAACAAACACAGCAGATTTGTTCAAATTTTATATCCTCTGCAAAAAACTTTGCAAACAAAAAAGCATACAAACAATCTATACATATAAAACAGAGGATGTCTGTGTCTGTCTGTGATATCTCTTCACTAGAGATTCATTTAACCAATTTTGACCAAACTTGGCATATACATTGTACAATGTAAGAGACAGGTTCTTAGCATAAAAAATTGATAATTTTTAGAAAAGTCAATAATCGATAAAGCCGATCAAAAAATTGATAAATTCAACTTTTCTCCTCCAATTTCATTCAAACTCAGTATGTAGGTTACTTGCATCATGACGAGCTCAACGATAATTCATTTTTATTTCTACACCATTCTGTTTAGTGAATAAATGCAAAAAACCAAAAATCGATTTCAACACAAATTTTAAACTAAAAACTCCCTCAATTTTCAAACAATCTAATACAAACTTCACCCAATTGTAGCCCACAATAAGTTAATTGTTTAACAGTCATTTAACTTGGTAATTGAGTTCACTCATATAGTGAAAACCTGCATAAATAACAAAAAATGGCGATTTTAACTGGTTGTTTTCTTATTTTTTGTTGATCTTTCAACTAATTTTCATCAAATTTAATAATTGCCTTATAAATGTATCCTCTTTTACATCCCTGGTAGTACACTGACAAATTGAATTTCAAAAACTCCATAATAATTGTGATCTGAAGTGGGTCTTCATATTGCCTGTTTAATCCTTCATGTCCTTGACTAACTTCAATTGAATAAATACAGACTACTTCTCTTATATCAGTAACTGCATTAATTCAAAATGTTTTTTATGAAAGTATTTAAAGTAACTGAAGATAGACTGTTACATCTAAACATGATGCTTTTTTTGCTCCAATCTAATTGAACGCTTTTTCTGATCAACCAGCTGGGTATGGCTGTTAGTATTCTATAGTTGAAGAAAAATATTAAAAAGTCACTGTTAAAATTTGATAGACAAAACAGCTTGTGAAAATTGTTTATTTTCTTAAAGAAAAAAAGAAGTCAGTAATGTCTACACATATAGTATGCCTAATTGCAACCAGGATGATAGTTTTAAATAAGTAGAAATGACAACTGCAATTGGAAATTACTTTCATGTATTTTATGTCATGGTTTTAAAATATTTTATCAACCATCAAAAAATATCAGCAACTTTCTATATATATTCTATTTTTATCATTCATCAACAATTAAAAAGTAACCAAAAATTATTTGTTTTAATTATAAGAAAATAATTGTTAAATATTTTCAAATTCCAATTTAATCTAATTTCACAATGAAAACATTCATTTTATGCAAGAAAGCATCAATAATATTGTTTTTTTTTATTTCCTATGAAATCATGGACACTATGAATGCTGAGAAATTGTAAATAAAGCAAGATATGATCATTTGATATTTATTATCAGTAAAAGGTTTTATCCTATATAAATTAATAACTGAACATTTTAATTTCAATAATCATGTTACACTAATCATATTGTGCTTTGTAACACAAAACATCTGAAGTGCTTAAATGCATCACAACTATTGTTGAGAGAGTGAACAGTTGAATCTGTTTGCCACATTACATACAGATAGATTATTTTAATGTAGAAAGATCCAGAAAAATAACTTGTCTCCTATAATGAAACGAGAACCTAACAAAATACATACTATTTTGATGTTAGAAAACATTGTTTAACTTAGTTTAAGGAGAGTGTAATAAGAGTTAAAAAAAAAAAAAACAAAA
The DNA here is from genome assembly GCA_903632075.3 of Acanthosepion pharaonis. Classification (NCBI taxonomy): domain Eukaryota; kingdom Metazoa; phylum Mollusca; class Cephalopoda; order Sepiida; family Sepiidae; genus Acanthosepion; species Acanthosepion pharaonis. The sequence goes on from CAHIKZ030000647.1 coordinate 281,674, forward strand.
AAAAAAATGCATTCAGTCACTAGTTAGAATAGATGAGTTAAAAATAAGTTTATTTTATTTCATTATGTAACGAAAAAAATGTCAAGATGAGTAAGACAAGTAAGTTACTTAAGTTCAAAGAGATTTCCCGGATCTTAATGATTTCTCAACTCAGAAATACAACTATTTTATTTTGCCTTCAAGCAAAACAAACTTAAATTTAATTAAAAATTGAAATGAAATATAAAAATTAATCTTTCAGTTTATCTTTCTGAGAGCACACTATAGTTTCTCTTTTTCTTGTAATATTTGACAAAAAAAAAAAAAAAAGAAAAGAAAAGATTTCTCCAAAGATTTAGCAAAACAAAGACAACAAAACAAATATTTACGCAAAATTTTATCTAACAATTACGGATTTGAAATTGTTTTTCATTTATTTTTATCAACTATCAATTATTAGATTTTTTTAATCGGTATGTTCAACTTTCTTTAACTTTTAACAAGTGTTAGTTTTTAAAACAATAAAATACGGTTAAAAAAATGTTTCACAAACGAAGCCATTTTTTGTCAACCTTAATAAATAAATAAAGAATTTTTGTCGAATTTTTATGTGTTATTTTTATTTAAACATTCCCTCTAAGTGATTATGATAAAACATCGTGAACAATGTATCTGTCCAAAAGAAAATAAACTATGTTGCGATTGAGGAGGGGCGAAAGACACAAACCTCGCCACGGGCGCTACTAGAACCTATGCACGCCACTGCCTCCAAGTAAAACACAAACCACACATTGTGAACATTCTTTCATAATCAATATATCTAATTAATAATTAATCGAATGAAGGTAAAAACAGGTGATAGATTACTTCATTTTCCTGTTTTTTTTTGTTTTTTTTTTTTAAATACTCCAGTTTTTTGCATAGTTCTTGGATATTTTCCAAATAAATCAAAATTCAATACCGACATGTTTGCTATTTCTCTGAAACTTTCAACATTAACTTGTTAATACATCGGAACAACTGCACAGCATTTCAGTAGTGAGCCTTTAACATTAATATTTTTTATTTATAAGTAAAACGGGACAAATTCAAGTTTAAATAAATTCTTTCAGTGTAACCCGGATATAAGAGAGTTGTCGGGACCGGAGACGAAGTCTCTTATATCCGGGTTTGGTCTATTTTGTTTAGGTAACTATGGGAACACTTTGGGACCAGAGAAAATCTCTCTTATATCCGGGTTTCTCTTATATCCGGGTTAACTTTTTAGTCTGATACGAATCCACACAATGCTTTATTTTTATTACATATTTAATTTGTTCTTTTAATTTGTCATTGCCATTGGAGACCGAAAAAAGGTTCTGTTACAATACATTATTTAATTTGTTTTTGTTATAGATAAAACTACACTTACCAAAAAAAAAAAAAATTACATTTCTTTACAGTAGTGCGTAGTGATTTTCTGCAAGGATAGTCTGTAAAAGAAGTAAATAGGCCAAATTTTCTGATTACGCCTGCGTAGGTACTACGCAGTGAATGAATAATAATGATGGCAGTAATGGGGGACGAATGACCAACAAGAAGTCCAATTTTTTCTTGTCGATAACTCCAAAACGGTAAGGTTTCTTCATAATTTAATTTTAATTGTTAATTCGAGTTCAGCATGTACTTTTGCATGGAATTATGACGATTTTGGAAAATTTTTTAAGGGATATTAGCGCTTGGAAAACAAAACCAAAATTTACCCGTATATTTGCTATTTATTTTTATTTAAATTTTTTAAAAAAACTATTTTTAATTTTATATTTTTAATTTGTATATTTATATATGTTTTAAAAAATTCGGTCTTCTTTACGTGCAATTACGCGCCATATTTTGTGCGGGTCTATAACAGTCTATTTCCGCTAATAACGCCAGGTGGGAGGGTGTCAGCTGTTTTGACTTAAAGCCAACACAGAGGTTGGTATCATCAGTAATTAATTACTCCTTGTACCCCAACTTTTTTTTTTTTTTTTAAATAATTTTCGTTTCGATGTGTCTCGTATTTTTCCTTTAACAAAAGTGACTTTTGTTTTTTAAGGAATTCACTCTTTTTTTCGTCGATGTGAAAGAGAAGATTAAGAAGAGCATGCATCTATGTTTTTATTTTAAATAGCAGATGACGCTGTATGGCTGCTGTTAAATCCGAAATAATAATAATAATAATAATAATAATTCGTTGGTATTCTAAAGCCGGTATTGCTAGATTTTCTTTTAACGAAAATGCATCTCTTTTAGTTTTAAATCTTTTTTTTTTTTCTTTCTTAGACATATTCTAAAATTTAGAATATAAAATAATACGATTTTTATTGTTTAAAGGCGTAATTTTGATTCAATAAGTTTATAAGTATTATTAGTGCTGCTGTCTGTCAGCTATTTTCATTTGTTTATTTACTAAATGTGCTGAATGATTTTGACGTTTATTGCAATAATCTTGGATCCGAATGGGGATAAGTCTCTTAGTCTTTTTTATTCTTCTCTTCTTATGTAAGATAAAAAACGAAAAATATGAATTCACCTATTTTCCCCATTTTTTTTTTTAAACTGTTGTTTGTGGGTCTTATAGTCTGATTTTTATTTATTTTATTTTGCATTAATTGAAGCAGTTTGTTTTTATATTTGTTTAGGTCTTTAATACGATCTTGATGTTCAAGCCGTATCCCTATGTACATACATAACATAACATTTAACAATGAGATAACATCTTGGATTAAAAATAAAAAATCAGCTTTTCAGTTGTGAAAAAAAAAAGGATGTTACTTAAGCTGATTAAATTTTTCCCGAGCTGAAAAATAGAGGCACGACATTTCATTTTCGTTATAGAAAAAATCTAGTCATTTCCAAGAGCAAAGGTCACTCCAGAATTAGATTTATTTAATTTTTATTTCTGTGTGTGGGGGTTATATTTTTCTTTTTTAAACGGAAAAAATATTTTAGCTTCAGACAAAAAAAAAATGTCCTTAAAAAGCCATTTAAAAGCTTTATTTTTAAATGTCTTAGTAAGTTTTACTTTTTGTATTTTACAATTCAGAGCTAAAGTTTAGGTAGAGAAAACGCTCTAAAACCAAAAACCAAAAAAAAAAAAACAATTAAATAATTCTTCGCAAAGTCTTCTTCTGCATTTAATTAAAAAAATTCAGAGTAGCCAGTACTGAGTACACATATTCAAGATTTCAAAATTAAGGGCCGGTGTACTGTAACAGATGTAAAAAAAAATATTTTTAATATCATGACTTTAAAAACAAACATTTCTAAAATAATTTCATTCATTTTTGAATAAGTTCTGAAAGTTCCATTAAAATCCGACAATTATTTGATTTTTACAAGAATTTCCAAATTAATGTGTTTTTCAACTGAAAAAAAGCGCTAAAAAAATTAAATATTACGCGACCGATGACTAAGAAAAAAAATTTTAACCAAAATTTTAAACGTACTAGAAAGGAACAAAAAAATTTTTTAAAGAATATTTAAAAAATACTTTGGTCTTTCCTCTTTAATGTTTCCGCGATAAAACTTTGTTTTTAAGTTTGGGGCCTTTTTATCATGCTATGCTGTTTTTTGGCGAATAATTGAATAGATCTCTAGTTTCTTATTTATTTTGAAATAAATTGAAGTTCGGTCTTGCTTGATCGAACAGTAGTCGATATTTCTAGCTTCTTGCTCATTTTTCCCCCCAGAAAATACATTTTTGAATGTATGATCATTCAACCAATCCAACAGAAAGGCATTTTGTTTTTAACTGTTTTTGTTGTTGTTTTGCAACAACAAGAATACTTCGTATTAAATACTACAAGAAGGAAAATCGTTCATTAGTTTTAGTTAGAACTTTATTAGATCTAGTAATTTTGCCAATGTCTTTGCTCCTCAACTTGTAACCAAACCACTCCTAACTAATATCAATGTAGCATTGTTTCTTCTCTTTTTATCCCAGCTTTAAAAAGAAGAATCCGTAAAATGTCTCTAACATCTTCAGTGAAGATTAATCTTCACATTTTTCAGTATGTAAAGACAGAGATACTCAAGTCAAGTGTTTTTTTAAATGTTAAGTTTGCTTATATTTCATTTTCAAAATCTTTAAAAATCTAGATTAAGTACATTTGTACACAATTTGTAGATTTTTTTTTATTCAAAAGCAAGACGATCAAATGAAATTCCAAGTTGAAAAGAAAGAATATTTTACAAAAGATTTCACAAAAATTGTATAATTTTTGTTTTTATTTTTTTTAAATAGTAAATGTCTGTGTTAAGAGGAAACAAATTAAAAAAGATTTATCAGATGTATTTTTTTTTAACATTTCATGGCTTTATACTTTCTAAGATTTGTCTCAAATATTGTTAAAAAAATATAGAAAGAAAAAAATCTTAAAAATTATAACCTTTAAAAATTCCTTTGTTCCCTAACTTTCACTGTTTACTTTGTATTATTTAGAGTTATTTAACTCATTAATTTTTTGGTTGATTGTCTTCACGTCTAATATTATAAAAAAGTGGGGGGGTTCTTTTTCAAGAAAATGGTCAGCAAGTAAATGAAATGTTGTCATATTTTCACTCTCCTCCACAGTCTTTTGACCAGAAGTAGAGGTTTATCCCTTGATTTCTGTTTAGGATTGGGACTCCAGTTCCTTCTAAAGTCTCTTTCACTCCAAGTAACCCCTTGCATCTTAATGGCATTATCACCTTGCTTGAGGTGAAGTGAAAAAAAAAAAAAACTATTCAAAATCAGTTCAGCTCATTGCCAACAATATGTGTGCTACACAGTATATCTGCCACCATTGATTTCTTTATTTTTAGAAGAGATCTTTCTCTTTCTTTACAGATTAGACTCCTGATGAAGGCTTCAGAATTCACTAGCCAAAATGTAGCAACAAAAAATAATGAACTTCAATAATCTAAGCAACTATTTGCTGATATTTAAAAGCAACTGATATAAAACTTGGCCATATGATATTTTCGGAAAAAAAATCATTGCAATAGAATTTAAATTATTAACATCAGGATGATTGACCCCCACCCCATGTATTGCAACAGAAATCATGGAAAAATCAATTGTCTTACTCTCAATTTTCAAGCTGTCACAAAATAGCATTTACTTATATATTTTTCAAAACTTTTTCATATATTACTAGATTATAGATTTCAAAAAGCATTTTATTTTTTTAAAATTTTAAGAAATCATGTGAATTGACATAGCACGTCTAGGTACATGTCTTGCATCATTTCCATTGAGTCTGGCTGCACATCACCCAGCTCAGAGATTGAACTAACAATTACTATGTAACCAAATTCACAAACTAACACTTTAATCCACTAGTCTGTTGTCCCATGGGACAGTTCTGAGTGAACTTAGAGCCTTAAATTTAACCTGCCTTCTGATGAGTGCTGCTACTTGTCTCACTTGACTGCATTCACTGAGGCTTCTCTTTTTACTGCTGTTGAAGCTTTTCTGTCATTTCTCTTTATTCATCTCATATTTTATATATATTTCTATGCTATACATACTAAAGAGGTCCTCATAGCATAGCATATGTGCTGATTCTTTCAGATGTCTGACTCTCCAGTGTCTCTCCCTGAGCAGTTTTTTTTACTTCATTCCACAAGGTTTGATGACTATCCTTTTCCTGCTATTTTATATCTTTTCAATGTTCTTCAGCCTCATTTTTTGGGGGTGGCTAGTTTCACTTTTTGACCATTTCATTTTTGTCTTAGCCATTGTGCTCTCCAGCACAACAACTGAAATGTTGTAATGAGGACAATAGTCTTCATGTAAATAATAATAACTCATTCCAGTAATTTGAGAGATTTGTCTAGAAAATCCTGTACAAACCTCACCAATCCAAGCTAAACACAAATAGACAGGACATTTTTCCTGACAATATGAATGCTAAATATCCAGAGGTTATCCATTTTCAACAAAAATCTTTGTAATCAATTCAGTTTTAAAATTCAATTTTATTTTAAAGTAAGTAATTTATTTTGTTTTCATTGAATCTATTAGGCCTGTGTAAAAGTCTCCAGCCAAAAATTGGTTTTCAACTGTATATTCGGTTTCTAGTTTTCAAAAATTAGGGCTAGGAACATTTGTACACACCTAATATGTAAAATGTTTTCTAAATTATTCTTTATAATTTTCTATTTCTTTCATTAAGTTTTTTTTTTTTTACTTTATTCTTTTGTCAACTCTACTGCTAAAATGCTTCAGTGCAAATGTCAACGGCGATAGGGGAAGTCTACACTTACAGAAATAACCTAAAGTTCTTGCCAAGACAGTGATCACTAACCATATCCATTTTTCAACCCTCACCCAACTATTCAAGATTTCATTTGAATGATAATATATATATATATATATATATATATATATATATATATATATAAACATAACTCACCATTATTCTACTCCAAAAATTTTCTGATTGCGCTAAAATAAATAGCCAAACATGTTAAATTTGTAAAAGTTTTCCTATTTGGTCCTCATCCAATATCACACACATATATACACACACACACATATATATATATATATATATATAAGGTTAATGGTCAGAGTTGAATCAGACCAGGAAACAGTAGTATTTAAGTGCTCAATACACATGTGAAAAAATAAAAGTAAAAATAACATGTAGAGATTTTAACTTTAAAAATTCAGAGGTCAGTTGAATCTGCTATTTTTGATTCAACCCCAGGCAATTTTTTTTATCAAATAACCTCTTAACGCTATATTTTTTTAAAAAACTAATGAAAGCTATATTATTATTTTCAAAAATAAATAAACAAACACACAATGTTGGATGTAATAGAAAGGGAGGACACACTACACAATAAATTCTGAGCTAAATAAGTAGATTTTCCTACTTGTTCATTATTCAATTATTTTGTTGGATTTAATCCATATTTTCAACTACTTCATTTTTTATTTTTATTGCTTATTTTATTATTTTTTTTTAAATGCCTGGTTTATTATCAGATCATTTGGCTAAATTTATATCATTTAATAAAATGTATTTGGTCTGATGAGACATAAATTTATAAGCAAGTATATAATGAATATTTAAGTCTTTTCCTTATTTATATTGCTCTGTAAATTTATACATTGAGCTCTCATCATGGATTTAACTTTTTAATATTTTTATATTAAAAAGACCTTGATTGTTTATCAAAACAATTTATTGTAGTAGAAAAAATACTTCTGTTTTTCTTTCTCTTTCATTCACATTTAATTGTGCCACCTCAATCCTTGATCAATGAGCTTTATATGTCTTGTGGCAAGGTTCAGGTTTCAATAAATTATTTTATTACCTTTACCCCTCCCCCAAACTATGGAAAGCCAAAATTTACTAATATATATATATATATATATATATATATATATAATGTTTTCAATAAATCAAGAAAAATTTTAGTAACTTATCTGTTTGAAAGAAATTGGGTATTGAGCTGCTGAACTTTGACATGGACAATATCATCATCATCAACTTCAACATTTTCCTTGTCTGAGATTAAATATTAGGATTAGTTTAGATCAGATAACTGGAAAAATGTTCTGATGATTTCCATTTTGTTTTAATTTTTCTCATCATTTTATGTCCAGTTATAATCAAGGAAGTACTTTACTGTCATATGGATATTTGGACAATAAAAAAAAAATGAGCAGAGAATGATAAGACTTAACAAAGAGCAAATTATTATTCCTTCTGGTACATCAACTTTTATATATTTGCTAGTAGATTGTTATCAGTGCAATTTTAAGTTAACCAGACCTTTTGTTTTTCTATGAAACATGGACACAAGATTAAACATATCTCATAAATCATAAATATGCGCTTTTGAAAGGATACATTGTAGAAGTGTAATGTTACCACATTTTTTGTTACTTTTATCATAAAAAACATTGGTAGTTAAATATTTTGAGATGTGGCAACATACTGACTTACTTCTAGTCATAAAAAAACAAACTTTTATTTATTAGCATTTTAATAAAAAGACTATGAATAGATTTATTGTATATTTATACAGTGTGCAACAGAAATACCTCTCACATAATGGTAAGGCATTAGCTAGATGAAGATGCCATTAACACTATTTGATGGTATTATGTGGGAGGTATTTCTGCTGCACCCTGTACTGTTTATGTCCTAATATTGTCCTAATATTTGTTTGGAGTGTGGAACTACCTCTTAATTGTTGGTGTTCCCGAGTCCATTCTGACCTGGGGTGGTAGCACTTGTTAGGGTCCCAGCTATGGGCAAATAGTTAACCCCCCCAAACGGGGGTCAAAATGCTGTGGAGGTGTAAAAATAGTTATTAATACCAGCAATACATTTTTAAGGAAAAAATTATTACCAGAAATACGTTTTCAAGAAAATTTCTTTTTACCAGCAATACTTTTATGAAGGAAAAATTATTACCAGAGATACAATTTTGAAGGAAAAATTATTACCAGTGTGACGAATGCAGATAGCCCAAATATGCATGCACGCATATATTAAGGTTAATCTCCGCCTGACTACAGAAGAGGTCACGTGGGAGTCTCGAGACATTTTGGGAAAGCAAGTCAAGAGGTTGACTGACCCAATTACCCGTAGCAACAGACTAGACAGAATCTAGACAGGGGACTGACGTAAGGTCATGAAGCAGCAGGAACTGGAATTCTTGCCAAAACGCAGGACACGTGGGAATTAGAAAATTACTTGGAAGTCAGTTGCTGTCTTGTCTTTGAAGGAGCAAGACTCGAAATCAAAGCACTGATAACTTATGAATGGAAAGATGAGACTCATTTTGGTAATGATCAAACTTGTCCGATTCATCCCAAGCAACTCCGGATAAGAAATATAAGGATATGTATTTCTGTTCATTAACTCCAAATTGAAGAAGATAAATCGAGTTATTTATCACAGAAGACGCAAGGAAATTTGTACGCAGAGAATACAGCCTGCGTTTGAAGAAAGAAAAGAGAAAACCAGAGAAAAGAAAGTATTTATCTCTGTTGCAAGCTGAACTGTGTAAAGAAGAAGAAAGAAAGAAAGAGAAAACCAGAGAGAGGAAGAAAGTGTATATCTCTGTTACAGCCGGACCGTGTGTGAAATTGAACTTGTGTAAAGAAAAAGAAAGGGAGAAAAGAGGAAACGTGAGAGAGAAAAGAAAGGACAATGAGTAAAAGAGAACTGAATATAAAGATAAGTAACTATATATTTGGACCCGTGTTAGAAAGATACACATGCATCCATAAACTATGTTCTCACATACACCTTTCCACATGTCAAAATAGAAATATGTAAATCCTATCCCATGTCTTTTGGTTATGTGTTGATTTTTGCATTCGTAATTATTCATACTTATTTTTTTCTATCCATTCGGGTTCAGTCGAATCCACTTGGATTTGGGCATATTTTGGTATCCCAGCATAAGTCTTGAGATTCTGGTCGTCGGATGCTTTACTCATGCTTATATTTTTCTTTTATTCTAATATTCTGTGTATATGTACATGTTAAAATTCTTATACCAAAATTTATTACGCCTTATCGTTCATCCTTGAATTGTGGATCGGTATACGTGTTGAAACTGAAGCGAACCTGGGAAAAGATTACTGTTTGATTATCCCAATCAAACAGTGTTCTTTAAAATATTTTTGTTTGCTAATTGTCCATTTGTCATGGTCTGGGAGAGATAGCCCGTATCTCTCCATAGATGTGATAATGTATATATTTCCTGGTCGGCATATGATCGCATTATAAATTATTTGTCGACTAGGGCATATGACACCAGAGATATAATTTTGAAGGAAAAATTATAACTGGCAATACATTTTTAAAGGAAAATTATTACAAACAAAATATTACCAGCAATACATTTTTTTGGAAAAATATTACCTGCAATAGATTTTTGAAAAAAAAAAAGATTACCAACAATAAAATTTTGTCAACATTAAATAACCCATTAAGATTGATATGCCGTAAAACAAAGCAAACAAACAAAACCAGGTGCTGTAAGCTTAAATGTACAGGGTTATAATGGATAATGACTCTGAACTGGAAACCAGAGAGCCGTGTTCCAATTCCAATCAGGTTCATTATCACTTATTTGAAATTACCTTTAGAGAGGTATAAATCCACCTATTCTCTCCCTAGTATTGGGTTAATTAGTAGGATGTGTATCGGTAAATCTTTATTATCTCCAATAAATATTTTACAGTTTAAAAATATTTTCTAGCTTTAAATAACTTGCACAAAGGTTGATAAAACATAAAAAAAACAATCATTTAATTTGGGGATATCTATATTAACTGATTTGGTCTGACTGCAGACATTATGGCTGATCATTGATATAGTCACTTCTTGAACAGATAAAGTAGTTTTAGTAAAGTTAATTGCAGACAGTTGTTTATTCTTTTCTGTGTCTGCCAGCATAACATATTACTGAGAAGACCATGGTCACAGGGAGAATTGGATCCATGCCTTCTAAACGGTATTAATGCAAAATTAATAGTAGGGATCTTAACTGAAATCTGAACACATTCATTTTCCATCCCCACCATGATGGTCTCACAAGTGAACAGATTTTTGGAACATTTTTCAAGTGATATTTGTTATATCAAATGTAAGTAGACAGTCTCGGGGTTTCAGAACTGGTCTAAGTTTATCCTAACTACAAGTATTTGTCAAGTTATGATCTTTTAAAGTTAATCAAAACTTGCACATGTTTAATCATTTATTTTTAAAGAATCAGTTCTGGATATATTTTTCCTCTTTTTATGAGAAAAGTCATTGGAACTTTGTTGAAAATAAATGTTATAAACAAAAGGTTTAACTTGCCACTGTTTTTCAAAAATGACCAATATGGATTATAGCACTCAAGAACACAAAATTCAGTCAAATTAACAATTTTTTTTCTATATTTTTTTTTGCCTTTGACACCCCTCATCTTTGAATAATGCTAACAAAAAATTCTATAGACAAAATTTGTTTTCTCCTTTTTAGTCTTAGTTCCCAAATAGCAAAACAAATCTGCAAAATGTAAGAAAATTTTTCTCAAAGATATTTAAAACATACACAATTCTTTTCATATGTTAAATTAATCATTACCAGCTTTTGCCACTATATGCCAAGCACCAAATATCAGTTTTTGACATAACTTTCCTTGTATTTATCAGAAAGTCAGGATTTAAACTGCTATTCCTATGTTTTTAGGGTATTGATTCCATTTGCTAGTACTGAAAATTTCCCAAAAGAAGTGTAAATGGATTAAATGCAAAATTTAAGCTCATTTTGGAAATTTTGGCTTTTTACATCATGGTTTCTAGATATAAGCCCCTATTTTTAAATTAGAAATGTGTAAAGTTTCTTTTAAAATTCTTAATTACAAATAATGCTTTCATAATTGAACTGAAAACCATTTCTGGGACTTGAAAACCACAGCTGACCCCTTTGCTTTATTGTGCTTTTCCAAAATTACTATTTTTGCTATAAAATACTTAATTTCAATTAATAAACTGTCAACTTATTTTTCTAATTTTTTATTTCCAGATCAAACAATAAAGAGTAAACCAAAGCCATGGCACAAATTAAAAGTATATGCACTTTATTTATTTTCACTGTATTTTCCTGTGCTTACTGGACCACTGAAGTTAACGCAGCCAAATATGTTAGTGTGGCCCTAATTGGCGCCACTGGTGATCTTGCCAAAAAGTACTTGTGGCATGGGTTCTTTGAAGCCTACAAGCAAGGCATTGCCAACAAGGGACCATATTTTTTGTTTTATGGCTGCGCAAGGGCCAATAAAACCCAAGGTGAAGATGTCCTGATGAAGATCATTGACCGTTCACTCACCTGCTACAATATGGAATGTGAAAGCCACAAACGTCGCTTTATCACGGCAATTCGATATGTTCAACTGAAAACAGAGGAAGACTTTGAGAATTTGAATCATTTGATGTCTCTTGATGAGGAAACATACTCTCCAGACACAAGTATTGCTGGAAGAATATTCTATCTATCAATCCCACCAAATACGTACCCAAAAACTGTTGCAAGTTTATATAAATACTGCCGGCCTCTTGCACATGGTAGCTGGCAGCGGCTGGTTCTCGAAAAGCCATTTGGAAGTGACCGCAAAACTGCAGAGACTCTGGCACAGTCACTCTCCCAATGGTTTAACGAGAATGAGATATATCGAGTGGATCATTATCTGCAAAAACCTATTGTGAGACACATTCTCCCTTTCAGGTAAGTCATTTTAAGGAAAATTATAAAAGGTTATTTTAACTAATCTACTAATTTCTTCTCCCCCCCCCCACATTATTTCAGTTGTTAATCTCTCATCTTAGAAGAAATATGATTATTCACAAGAGATAACATAGTACCTAATAAGTACCATATTTCCTGATATATAAACATCTATGATTTAGTTACTTGTACTAGATGTGGGGCAATTTGATTTTGAGTTATTAACAATGAATTCTTTTCTAATGTGTATTAGTGTGTGTGTGTGTGTGTGTAAGTTAATACATACAGTGCCTATACAGTATGCTTACATAAAAACATTTGTGTGTATATATGTGCATGTGTAATTACATATGTATTGTATGTGAAATAATTTTGTCTTTTCTTATTTTGCATAATTCACCTGTCAAATTTGTGTATTTAACCTATTGTTCTGAAAATTGAGTTTTCTTTTTCTTTTTGTGCTTATTAACATATAAAAACCTGGCATCATACGAACATTAGATTCTGAGAAATGGATAAAAATATTCAAAATTGATGGGTGTACGAATAATTTCGTTTTGGACTATATATATATATATATATATATATATATATATATATATATTAGTAACACAATATTTTTATAAATATTGTAAAATTCTAAAATTATTGTTAATATTATTGCATATATGCAGTCTCATTTTTTTTAAGGAAAGTTAAGTTAATGACCTTTTAGGCTTCCTCCACATAAATAAGAGTTCACTTTTTGCATAAGAAGAATTATATGTCAAAGTGGGTGCATGAGGATTTGTGATGCTTAGGTGGAGTATGGTGAAAAAAGATTGGGAACCATTGTACTAGATCCTAAAACCCCTTATTTTGTCAACAATAGGAGTGTTTCCCTTGTTACCAACAGGAGTTATGGCCCTTGATTTGTAACTAAGGCAGCCATATTAAATGAAGATGGAGGCTCTTATTTTAGTGTTAGTCAAAATGAACAATTGATTGATTTGTGTTTTATAGCTTAACAACCTCTTGCAGGTTATTTAAAGCCAGAAAATATTTTTTTTTAGATGGTAAAAATTTTTGGGAGATAATAATGATTTACTGATACAAGTCCTACTATTTAACCCATTGCTTTCCCAATGGTATTTGTGCATCTCTATCTATAAAAGGCAGGATGTGTGTAACAAATGCACGGCTGCAATTTTCAACGGATTTGCACCAAAATTTACATGCACATGCTCCAAGTTAGCTGTAAGGCCAAGATCAACTTTGCATTTCCCAACTCCCATTGATAGTGGAAATAATTGATTTTTTTCATGCTTCTACGGCAGTTTTCATGTAGTTTGTGGCCATTTTCTACTGGCCAGAGTGAGAGCCTATAGCTGGCTGCCCCGAATAGGCAGGAAGATTCTATTGGCCAGCGTAAGAGCCAACAGCTGACTGACACGAATGTTAACTAGCATGCTAGCATGCAAAAAAAAAAAATCAATAGCTGCATTCATCACTAGTGGGAAAAATTTAAATCTGCATGGCACTTTACTCCAATTGGCTCATTCACTTGCTTAAACTCAACGTTGATTCTGATTCCGCAGAACTGGGTTGGGTGTGAAAAAGTATTTGTTGTTAACATTCTTTTTTCATTCGGTTTTTCCAGTTCTGAGTCCTTTTTTAAAGCTGATCGTTTTGTGTTCATTTTGTTTAGTTCTTTTTTCATAACAGATTTAATGTTTAGTATAGAGCTTAGAAAAAATTTGTAGTGTGAGATAGGCAAGATGTAGCAACATCAGCACGGCAAAGGGCACTCCTTTAAAGGCAAGGAAGGGCAAAAATATTTTAAGTCAAGTGATAGCAATTGCTGTATGAGTCGTACGATTTTTTAATCAAGCACGGGCAGCGCCAGGCCATGCTGCTAGTAAGTGAATATAAAAGACTCAAGTGGGATTGAAACTTGGATCTCCAATTTCAAGTTTTTGTCCATTACATCTCATGCATATCCAAGCTTAAAACACCTGGTATTCCTAAGTGGTCCCCCATATAAGTACTGACCAAGCTTGATGTTGCTTAACTTCAGTGATCTTGTGAGAACCAGTGCTTTGGCAAGATATGGCCATAATCCAAAGGGAACAATGATTACCTGGAAGTGAAACAAATTGGGAACATTTTCATGTTGAACACACTAGACCTTTGATGAAACTAAAATTTTATATATATATATATATATATATATATACACACACACACACAAACACAGATGATTAAATTATGATGATAAGTTAAAAGAGTGTTAAACCTATTAGATAAGGACAGTCAGGACATGAGCAATCACAACTCTATACAACAACCTGTCCTTTATAGCTTGAAACAACTTATGACTCTTTACCATCTATCTTTGTTCCCACTCTCCCATCCATTTATATAGGGTACAGCAGAAATATTTCCCACATATACTTCCCACCCAGAATACCTCCCATATATTGGTAAGGCATTAGTGGCAATGGTATCTTCATCTAGCTAATGTCTTAACATTATGTGGGAGTTATTTCTGCTGCACCCTGTATAAACTCATTAGATAGGTTACTCATCATTTCTCTATGGCCTTCTTTCCTTCCATTATATGCAAGTGTTAAATTTTCCAAGCCCTCTTTCTTCATAATGTGTCTCAAAAATTTCAACTACCACTTGTTATATTAAGCTTACGGTGGCAGAACAAAGAAGAAACGATGGATGTTTAAGAAATAAACAATTGTATCACTATAAAAATACGACAAATGGTAAATTGGTGTAAATATCTCTCATTGAAAGAAAGGGATAAGTAGAATTGTAAAAGTCATCTGCAGAGGCATATGGTAGGAGCTGGAGGGTGAGTTGTGACTTACTGTTCTGTCATAAAGTAATTTTTTTCTTTCTTTCTTTCTTTTTTTTTTTTTTTAGACAAAAGTTTCATAAAATTTAATTATTTTACTGTGACTGAGATAAGCTTTTACTTGTTTAAACTGGATGTATCAACAACACTTTTATTGGACAAAACATGTTGTGACCCTTTTAAAATGAATAAAGGAAATTAAAAAAAGGATTAAGAAAAATACCAAAATAATTTGTTGATAAAATCAATCAAGTTAAACTGAGTCCTGGTAAAAAAATTTACACCTGTTGTTGAATAAAATTATCTGGGTTTTCTAAAAGTACTTCAACATCACCTGAAGACCAGCCACAATCTTCTAGCATTTTGTAGATACTTAAAATAAATTGTACCTTTTTTACAAGTCACTGTCAGTGATTGATGAATTGTCTATTAAAAGTGTCATAAACTTGAAAAACAAACTTGTTATGCAGAAAAAAAGTACCAAAAATTAAAGGAGCAGTATCAAAGAAAATTAAACTGATTTTGACTAAATTTTCTCACCTAGAAGCCACCAGTGTAGAACACAAAAGATCTGATGAAAATGAAATTATTACACAAAAGAAAAGTTTGCAGCTGGCAAAAAGAGATCCCAAGAAATAGAAATTTTGGTAATACTTCCAAAAAGTTGGAATATCCAAAAACCTCAAATGGAATTTGGTAGCACAACATGGCAAGACAAGCCAAAAAATTTGTAAATGAACAAGGAATTGTAATTTTACCATCCCACAAGAGAAAATTGATGAAGTTATACTGTTTTATAAGAGCGAAGAAGTCATCAAAATGATGCCTGGAAAAAATAACTATAAGACTATCTTAAAGAACGGTAGATGAGTTCAGGAACAAAAATATCTTATACTCTGCAACATTAAAGAGGCATACAAATTATTTAAATCAAAGAATCCAAACAGAAATAGTTTTTCAAAAGACTGTATCCTAACAGGTAGTGCTGGAACTGTTGTGGTAAACCATCCTACAGTAGAGTGAACTCTTCTTTCTCTCATAAATACTAACTGTGAGACTTTCTAGGGTAGAGTCATGAGCAGCCGAGACACAGTGTTAACCTACCGTTCGGATGTACACTTCTATCTGCTGTTACTAACACTCTTGCTTTGTATATATCTGTATTTTCAATACACTTGTTTCAATCTACCTTCATCTTCCATGTCTTTCTTTCTAGCCTCTAAACAGGCCACAACAGGAACACACTGTGTTTGCATTTGCACAATACATCAAAATATGAAACTGATGATTGTGGGGTCTCATTTTGGTACAATGACTCAAGGTAAACAATATCATTTAACAAATTACCACCAATGCTTAGTTGCTATTACATACAATGAAGCAACATCTAACTGCTACTTAGGTGACTGCTCAATTTGTACCAATCTGATGGAAGATTTTGTTTTACATATAGAAGAAATTCTAAATAAAAATTTCATTTGATATACAAACAGTGTCTATTGACTGATAGAACCATGCTGCAAACTCTATCACAATCTACAGAGGAATTTATTGAAATTTTTCATGCAGGCCTTCAAACCTTGAAGAAGAATAATTTCATTGTCAAAGAACAGTTAAGATTTTGTTTTAATAAGAAAAGTTCTTTGCTGGATGGTGCAGTCATGATTATTGCAGATTTTGCCAAGAATTACTCATTTATTTTGCAGGATGTTGCACAGGGCTTTCACTGGAATAATGCCCAAGCCAAATAAAATAAAATAAGACATATCTCGGCTGATTTACAGGCAAATACTCAAGAATGAGAACCGGATGTGAACGGGACAAAGCCCCGTCACAAAATGACCATTATCTTTCTTTACAAATGTTCCCGACACGCGTGTTCCAGTCAAAAAATAAAATAATATTTAAAGTGCTCTATTTTTCGTCCAATAAAAATGCTTCCCTCCTAATTATACTCGCTTCATTTCTCTAGCCTGTTAAGCCATAAAAAAACGCTATAAAAGGGGTCACACGGAAGTTCAACAGGCAGTCCACAGGTGGCCGCAAAACAGACTGTCACGGTCGGGCCGAGCGATCAGCAGCAGGAGAGCATCAACCACCATCAACATGTGTGAACTACTATGAGAGATCGACCTAGATCCGAAACCGGCTTATGAACTTTACTACAAGGTAGCTGTCCCAAACCCCACACATTCCTGTTGAAATCTAAATCTATTTCTGCTGTTGTCGTATTTCTTTCTTGCAACCATACACTTGTCTATAATAGTTCCAAAGACAGCTCATAGAAATGCTGAAAAAAATCCCTTAATTTTAAAATAAGTAAGTTCATCTATTTCTCTGGTGGCAATGCTTCAGATTCAATTAATTCACTGTACCTGACATTTTATGTGATAAAGAATAACTACATCTGACTTTCAACAAAACAGCTGTATTTAATATTCAATTTCCAACAACACTTTTATTTATGATAGTCACAAATAGACTGAAAATATTAATAAGTTTCTCTGAGTCTTGAGGCAGCCAATATCTGTAGCAGTCCTAGATTTTCAGGCTCTTACCCTGGAACATGAGAATAAGTGGGGAGAAATTGTGTTGCCTTTCATTTATTAATATTTTCTTGGCAGATAACGTGTATGTGTGTTGATTTCAAGTTTCCCTCTTCATGCAGAAATTAATCACATGACTCCAGGCAGTGGTTATAATGTGACATACCTATGATTTACCTCTGACAACACTCATCATCCCCTCCATTTACTTACAATAAGAATAGCTTGGATATGAACACAATACATCCATTGATCAAAAGCTAGATACCCACTTGTTGACATTTAAAAGCAGGGACAATGCAATGATTTTGTGCTCTCCCCCAATCTATGATACAGGGATGTGGCCACTCTGCTACATCTCAATTTTCATATATAATAGAAATTTTATTGTAACCTAATTATGTATAATAATGACTCATATGAAACACAGGTGAACAATTTCAACTAGAAAAATTGAAAATAAATACAATGTATCTAAATATAAATTAGAGACATGTCATAATAGATCATTCCATCTTAAATCAATAATGTTTTGCATCAATTTTAACATCAGTTTGAGATTTTTCTTGTTAAAATGTTGAATAATACAACACATTCAACATTATGGATAAAAAGTAGTGAATTTTATCTTATGTTTTTTTCAAAACTTTGCATGAGCAAAACAAATTCACAAATTTGGACAAGAAAGAAGAAAGATCCTAGAATGATGTCAAAATCTGCAAAAAATTTTCATCCTTTAAGAGTCAGTATTTTTTTTTTTTTTTTTTTAGTTTAATTTGTAATGTATATAAATATTGGTAAGATAGCAAGAGGCACAGTGCTTTGTGACCCTTGCTATCTTATTTGTTTTTTTCAATTTTCCTACCAACATTTATATAGCAATCAGGTTTGCCCCCACCCTGGTTGGTAGGTAATACTCACTGGCTCTGCTTAATAATTTATTACATTTTCTGTCAGTTTTTTCTTCTGTAAGAAAATAGGGAGTTGGAGTGTATAGTATTTAAAATAAGTATTCTTATTTTTTGGCACTTGGATAATTTTAAGTAACAAAGTTGACACTATCCTTCTCATCCATCCTGTCAACTCACTTAGGGATGAAGCAGGTGAGGTTGGGATTTTATATAGTTGTACAGAACAGTTTAATATTATCTACTGATTTAAACCTCCATGGGAAATTTACAAGTATCATCAGGTGGAGGGTCACGCTAACCCTGTTACGATATATTTCATTAAAAAAATGTTAGTTCTTAATTGAATCATTCATTTTTATATATTTTTAATTGTCATTAAATTTTACTGTAATTGTTTTTATAGAAATGTGGTATGGGTATATTTCATTCTGGTAATGTGAAAAATAGTTAAATAAAAAGAAAGTATTGCTGTTGACTAAAGATCTCATTATTCAGCAGAAAACAGCAAAGAACAGCTTGATTATGTTATTATGTTAACTTCATTCTTTTATGGTTTGTAACTGTCAGCTATTTAAGAACAAGTTATTTACCACTGATATTTTGTTTTACTCTCATGGTCACCAAACATATTTTGGTTTGTGACTTTGTTTGCACCACCCCTAGTATACCCGACACCCCAAAGAAAACAAAACAAAAAAAAAAGATGAAATAACTAATAATAATAATGATCATAGTAAATAAAGTTTAATATTATGCACTGAGTACAGAACAGTTTAATATTATCCACTGAGTACAGAACAGTTTAATATTATGCACTGAGTACAGAACAGTTTAATATTATCCACTGAGTACAGAACAGTTTAATATTATCCACCTCCTGGGGGATTTACAAGTCTCATCGGTGTCATGCTCACTCTGTTACAACCTATTTCTTTAAGAGCATAAGAGCTTTTATATTAAAAAAATTTCTTGCATATCTTTCTCTGCTAATATCAGTCTCTTTTTTTGCTCTTTGCCACTAAACTTCTTTTATTATTACCATTATAACCTCTATTTATCCATGTGTCCATGTTTAAAAAAAAAAAAAAAGTTAGTTCTTAACTGAATCATTCATGGATCCATGAGTAGTAATGTAATTTATGATAGTGAAGTTATGTCGACATTATAGTTTATACATGATAAATGGAAGTTTCTTTTTGTTTCAGGTTTGCAAATGCTAATTGGTTGGAGCATATTCTTAACAGACACCATGTTGACAGAGTTGAAGTGGTCAGCAAAGAAATTTTAGGAGTAAAAGGTTTGTTTATTCCTATTTCTTTTATATGGCATCTCCTTTCAGGATGAGGGTGATCATAACTCTCCATGATTCCTTGATTTTTTGTCATTTTTGACCCCATTTACTTACCCCTGCTTATCATTGTTCTGCTATCTATTAATTCAAACTCATTAGGTATATTACTCACTCTTTCATTCCTGCTACTCTTGCCTAAAAGAGGGCCTGAAATTAACACTCACAGGATATATTAGTATTTATTTTGGGCCCTCTTTCTTCATTATGTATCTTAGAAATTTCATCTATCTCGTTCTGATTGTAAGTATTTATTTGTAGTTCCTATTTTTAAGATTTCCTCATTATATACATGCTCTATCCATGATAATCTAAGCTTTTGTTAGTAGAGCCACATTGCTGTTTCTTCAAGTCTGTTCTGAGGAGAATATCCAGCATTCATTGTCATATTGGAGATATGCTATTACATAACTATCCAGCACTTTTTTCTTTGTATCTAAGGACATATTTGTATCTCTTAACACTTTGCTTAGTTTCTGAAAGGAATCTTTCTTTATTCTCATGCACTTTTGGATTTCCAACATGAAAATAACTGCAATGCTGATTATCAACATTTCATTGCTGAAATTTTAACACAAAATATTTTTTCATTACTTAAATAAAAATGTTTGTTGTTGCTACTTTAATATCATTAGTAGCCTGTAAACATAGTAGCAGTAGCAGCCCTAAATAAAACTTGTATCAGTAGCAGCTTTGGAATTTAAAAAACACATGAATCTTCAAATAACACTCTCTTCTGGGTTTTCCTCTTTCGAACTTTGTGATATAAATCTTCTACGCTGAAGCTAAAAGGGTTGTGAACACTTCACACTAAAATACACTAACACAGTAAGTCCCACTTGAATATATTCATGAACATTACATTGCGTATGCAATTTACTTCTAACAAAAGAAACTCTTGTTTTAAACTTTCCTTTTGTTGATTTTGCTTAATAATTCAATTGGTCATTTATTTTGTGCATGTATTATTTTTCACTACAATTATTACATATACTATAAAATGTTCCCATAAGAAACCTTGCACATTTAATTATTGAAGTAGCCAATCACTAAACACCTGAACTTTATTTAATTATTGCCAACATGTAATTTAGCATAATTTTTTATTTAAATTGTTAGATGGAGATGTGACAAATACAGCAATTCATACTATATAACACTACTTGAATTCTTTGATTTATTGGTCATTTTAATATAGGGTTGTCAACTTCTCAGGTATTCAGTAGTGTCTGTGCATAGTTTATGCCACTTAAATACAAGTTTTTTTTTCTTTAATTTTTGACTTATACTTCTTTCATGTTAATTTCAGTTGTTTTTCATTGAATTTATTGAGGTTGTCACTCTACAGCTGCTAGTTTGATAAAGCAGCAGATGTAAGTGTATGTCAAGAATTAATAATGGTTGGCAATGTTTCAGCTAGTGAAATTCAAGATAATATTACTACTTGTTTACTAATGACCATAAACTGATGGTCTAATTATTTCCAGTGAAAAACAAGTAAAATTAAAATGAAAGAAATACTAGTTAAGAATTAATAACGGTTTATATAGGCTATATTAATAATATATGATTGGCCTTCATTTAATCATAAAATTTTAAATATTTTTGTCTGTAATTTTTCTTATTTTTTATGAATTATGATGCAGTCAGAAATTTTTGGAAAATGAATATTTAATGTGTTGTGACTCATAAATAAAAACAAGAATTGCGCCCCCTGTTTTGTTAGGTTATAGAAAGGAAGGGATGTAGAATTCCCATAATACACTAGAAAGACAGTTTTGGCATGAAAATACAGTCTCTCTCTCTCTCTCTCTTTTTTTGACCGCCAACTGTTGAACCAGAAAGGTGTTTTCTTAAATGAACTCACTAGATAAATGTCTCTCCATAAAGATGAGCCTAAAACCATCTCTTTCTTTGCATTAATACATGCAAATTAGTGTGTGTGTGTGTGTGTGTATATATATATATATATATATATATATAAAATGTGTGTGTGTGTTCTGTGAATAATATGAATCAGTTATGTAACTAATTGTATGTTTAGGCAAAAATCAATCATTCACATTATTCACACTGTTATTTTCATCTTCATTGCCATATTCACAACGTTTCAGTCGTTGTATGCTCCGTCCTTCTTCAGGTGATTGGAATTTTGAACCAAACCCTTTATTTCATCCACTGGGGTAGATTGTTCTAGTTCCATGTGCCATGTCTCTTTTGGATGCATCAGTTTTGGTGGATGAAATAAAGGGTTCAGTTCAAAATTCCAATCACCTGAAGAAGGCAGGAGCGTACAATAGCCAAAATGTTAAATATGGCAATGTAGATAAGGATAACAATCTGAATAATGTACATAATGATAATACCTCATCTGAGAGAGATAGACAAAGATCAATCATTTAATAAATATGTTATATCTTGTTGCATGCACAACAAAAATGGTTCATATTTTATTTCATGTTTTCATGTAATATTGCGCATGAATATTAATTTAACATGTTGTGGTCCAATGCTCTAATGCCAGATAAAAATAATAAAACCAAGAACCAGACTTCATTGCACTCCCACAACAAATATACAAATTGTAGTAAAAAATAAAATATCAACTTAATTTTTTTTTTTTTAATATATTTACTGGAGGAAACCTAAAACTTTATTTTTTCTTCTTTTAAATTTCACAGGCCGAACCAAATTCTACAACCAGGTTGGTGTAGTTCGTGACATGCTGCAGAATCATTTAACAGAATTACTTACACTCATTACAATGGAGTTACCCAGTCATCTTGATGCTGCAAACTATGAAGAAATTCAACGTAAGAAAATTGATCTTCTGGAACAGGTGAAGCCTGTGGACTCCAAGAATATTCTCTTTGCTCAGTACAAGGAATACATGCAAGAAGCTGTAAAAGATGGAATCAACAAGTCATCCTCAGCCAAGACTGCAACGTTTGCAGCAACACAGGTCTTTATTCAATCAGCCCGGTGGAAAAATGTCCCCTTCATTTTAGTTGCTGGAAAACAACTTGATGAAAAGGCCACGTATGTAAGGATTATTTTCAAAAGAAACACTTTTCCCATTCCCTATCCAGCGGAAGGCCAAAATCTGCAACAGATTGTGTTTCACATTGCTTATGGCTCCATGAAAGAACATTCAATTCTTGTCACCAAGACCCTTGGTAATCCAACATGGCCACCTGGAATAATCTCCAAACATTGGGCACAACCTCCTGCGTATGATGCTGAGATGTCTTCATTCTATATGGCTGGTCCAGAATTTGAGTCAGATGCTTACTGTCAAGTTGTTCAAGATATCATTCAGGGTAGACAGAGCAGTTTTGTTGGCACTGCCCAACTCCTGAACATGTGGGATATTTGGCAGCCAGTTTTGAATGTGCTTAGCAAGAGGCCAAAGTTGTATACCCGCAATAGTTCATTAGACTTCTTTGTCTATGACAACAGGTTACAATTTATCACAGAAGAGGACACACAACCAGTTCATGTAGAAATCCAGCAAGATGAAAAAAGGTTTGGACAAGTCCCCTCCCATTTCCGTGGTGGGACCCTTTATGTAAATTCCACCAATGAAATTGCAGTTCAACTTGCTCTGTCCATCATTGATGAGGCAGTAATAATGATTAAAAGAAAAAAATCCTTCCACATTGGGTTTTCTGGTGGCAAGACACCAGCTCTTCTCCTTGCACAGCTGCGTGAGCACTATCCTCTCCATTTGTGGGTGTACACCCATGTCTGGCTGGTGGATGACCGCTGTCAACACCTGGATAGTCACCGTTCCAACTTCAACCTGTTGTATACAGAACTACTTCAGCATGTCAACATCCCCTATATAAATATTCATCCAATGCCAGTGTCAATAGCTGGATCTCTGTGTCTTGATGCTGACCAAGGAGACTTGCTCTATGAGAAGCAGCTTACAGTTGCTCTTGGCGATGGAGGTTTAGATTACACGATTCTTGGCCTCGGTAAGGATGGGCACGTTGCATCCCTTTTTCCATACGAGTCATCATTACGTGGCACAACAATGAGGAAAGTAATTTTAACAAACTCTGCAAACAGAGGTGACAAACGAATGTCATTGACAAAGGATTTTATCAACTTGTCACAAAACATTGCCGTGATGGTCACAGGCAAAGAAAAACACAGTATTATGAATGCAATTAGTTCTGAAACAGATAAACTTGAATATCCAGTTCTGGGAGTACAACCTATTGATGGGCAAATGAGTTGGTATGTGGACTTACCAGCATGGCTTGGTGCATAATTTTTTTTTTCTATGCAGGTTGGGATATAAAATAACTTTTTACCAAAAAAGTAAAAAATATATAGTTGGTGATTTTTATTTTTTATTTTTTTATTTTTTTTGAAGGTGGGGAACAATTTTGTATGAAAAATATATAACCTCTTGTATTATTTTAACCAAAAAACAAACAAAAGCGACACAAATGCCAAATTTTTTTTCTCTTTTAATTATCAACTGTTCAATTAGTCCAGTGCCATTTTTTTTTTTTTTTATCTAAAATATAACACAATGGTCTTTTTATATATTTTTAATTGTCATTAAATTTTACTGTAATTGTTTTTATAGAAATGTGGTATGGGTATATTTCATTCTGGTAATGTGAAAAATAGTTAAATAAAAAGAAAGTATTGCTGTTGACTAAAGATCTCATTATTCAGCAGAAGACAGCAAAGAACAGCTTGATTATGTTATTATGTTAACTTCATTCTTTTATGGTTTGTAACTGTCAGCTATTTAAGAACAAGTTATTTACCATTTGCTTGACTATGTGTACTAAGTAGTAATAGCAGATATTTACTTGGAACAGTACTATAAAAGACACATGTTGATACAATAACTCAACTTTACAGTGAAATACATTAATTATGCAATATTTCAACTATGTTTATAATTCACAAAATGTAGATAAAGCAATTTAACTTGGAATCAATGTTTTTGAAAAATTTCAATTTGGCAAATATCACCTTTTGTTATTGCGTATCTTATCCATCCATGTTGATCCCTTGTATTCTTGTAATTCACTCTCTCTAGAAGAAGGGATGGTATTATGCATAGGAAATCACTGGTTTACATTATTTCACTAAAATTAAACATTTTTTTTATTCTGTTTATACGCATACACATATACCACACTGTATTAATATGAATTTCCCCTTTCTTAAATGATATGACAAACTTTTATGTGATTAATTCCATTTTTATAGGTAAAATAAATTGTGTTATCTGTATTCATATACCACGTAAAATTGCAAGCATAAATGATTGCAACTATGAATAAGGTTGAAATAATTTTTGTTCAAGTTTTAAAAAGATAAAAATTTAAAAAATCACAATATTATTCATCATTTCTGTATATGCAAAGTGATATTTACAAAACTTTCTCTGTAA
The DNA here is from genome assembly GCA_903632075.3 of Acanthosepion pharaonis. Taxonomy (NCBI): domain Eukaryota; kingdom Metazoa; phylum Mollusca; class Cephalopoda; order Sepiida; family Sepiidae; genus Acanthosepion; species Acanthosepion pharaonis. The sequence goes on from CAHIKZ030000647.1 coordinate 306,985, forward strand.
AGATTTTGCACAAAGAACTTTTTTTCTTATTGACGTGATATTGAAAAAAAAGTAGGAGGAAAAAGACATAAAAAAGGGTACCTAATTTTGAGTACATGTTTTCATATACACAGTTTTATATCTCTCCCCCTCTCTCTCTTTTATTTATTTTTTTTTTAACAATGTCTAAATTAATATTAACTTTTTAAAAAATTCTGTATCAGATGCTGACCATCAATTTAACTCTTTATCAGAATTAGTTGCATGTAAAGAATTCAAAAATTCTGAGGGATGATAGTGAATAGTGTAATCTCAGATCTCGCCAAGAATAAATTTTCTAAGCCACTTATGTTCATGAAATACTCATTCTTGGATATTGTTGTTAGTGTTGTAAATTTTCTCATTTTAACATGTTATTATTTTCTTTATTTCATACTGTGAACATTACATAGACACATATTGTCATTAAAACAAAAGTTTGCTTAAGTTCAAAGAGTAAATGATGAGTCCAGAATTTCTGTATTTTTTAAAAAATTTAACTTTTATCATTTCTTATCACCTGTAAATATGCATAAATATAGATAAATATATTATTAAGATATACCATATTTTCCAGCTTATAAGACACACTTTTTTTCCTAAAAATACCCTGAAAAATATGTGTGTGTCTTCCAAGATGAATGTAAGGCAACGCCCAGACTCAAGTAAGCTTGAACAGTCACCTAATTGGCTTGACTGATAGGGACATGGATTTGTATGTTGAGTCATTACAATATAATGTTAGCTATCTATCTAATTCAGCCTTTTATATGATGTAACCTTAGTACTTAACTGTTACAAGTATTTTCAAGACTATAAACCTTTCTGGAGCCACAAGCTTAAACATAGTCTGTTTACTAGCAGTGGCAGGAGCCTTTTTGCTCTTGACTAGTATGTCATTGCCATACAAATGAAATTGGACAAGTGATTAATATAAACAATACATAGCACCAGTATATGAGGGACACATAGTGAATGTGTTGTTGTATGAGAATGACCTATTTTTTTTACTTAAAATTTCTTTCCAATATTAGGGTGCATCTTCCAAGCCAGAAAATACAGTATTTAATACACACACACATGCACATAAGTATATATATATATATATATATATATATATATATATATATATATATATAGAGAGAGAGAGAGAGTTTTTAATGTATGTTATATTTATAGTTAAAAGTGCTCACTATCAATGATAATGTGTGTAGATATAAAAGTGGACATTAAGGTCAATACCGAGTGGCGACAGTCTGTTTCATGCTTGAACCTAATGGCCTGAAGATTGCATAAAGCACTGTCACTACTTGATGTTGACCAGTGTCCACTTTTATATGAAATATATATATATATATATATATATATAAATAAAATATTGCTATTCTTCAAGTCACTGGTCCAAAATTAAGTCCAAATTTAAGATATTGAATACTCTGCATACTTTAACGTGTGGAAAAATATTAGTGAAATCAACATACAAGATTGAATACTCTTGCATTAATACTTAAACAATATGTTGGTATAAGTTTAAATCTTGCTTGTGAGGATTCTAATATCTAACTGCTAAATTATTTTGCTTTTAAAATTTGAAGTATTGTAATTTAAGATATTGGATACTGAATTATTTAGTGGGGGCGGGGGTTAGTTTAACACACTGTATTTGACAACAGGTAGGAATTTTTCTGTACAAAATGAGTGAAAAATTTACTTTTATCACTTTATCTGAGGTAATTTTTTAAGCCAGTTTTTCTCTTTATTAGGAATACTAGTGTTTCGTGAATGTTCCTTGTTGAAATAAAGGGGAATATTTTTGCCTGTAATATGCCATCAACTATGGTACATTTTTTTTTTTTTTTAAATATATCAATTTTTTAAAAGGGGGATAACCCTGATAAGTTAAGATTTGATATGAGGTTGAAAAGTGGGAATTAGTCTAAAAGTAAAAAATATCATTGACATAAATTTTATTTTCTTGTTTGTTATGTATTCCTACTGTCTATATTGAAGACATAATTAAAAGGATGGATTTTTTTTATTATTAAAAAAAAAATACTTCATTTGAAAATCTGGACAATATATATGTATTTGGTTTGACTGACATAAATTACTCTTAATTTTGTTATAATTATTCTAGTACTGATATTTTTGTCTGTAGATTTTCTGTGTGACCAAGAAAAAAATTGCATTGTTTCTATAAACAATTGCACACACAACGAACGAAAAAAGTATTTCATATAAATTATTACAGATTTTTCTTTGTTTTTTTTTACATTGCATGACAATTTTCTTTTATTGTAATTGATTTTGAGTCTCTGAAATTTTTCAGTGAAGAGAAAGAGATTGGGCTGTATTCACATTTATAATGTGAATATCATTGTTTGTGAAAGTAATGTTAATTTGTTATATCCTCTGACATTAAAAACAAGTACTATCTTTGTTATTTACTTTATATTAAACTTTACATGTAAAAAATATTATAAAATCATATACCCTGTATCTTTTCTTGAATTTATAATATTCTACAATGTGCTTTTATATATATATATATATATATATATATATATATATATATATCAAGAAAAATATACTGTTTATTTTAGTGTATATGTCTAGAGTATATTGATATCTAATTCTATGTTTTAGCAGTTCAATTGAAGAAAAATAAGAAATTTGTGACATTATCACAATGGTAAGGTAATTAGAAGAAAAGTACTGATTTGGCATGCTTCAAATAGCTTTCTATTTCTTTTGAGAATATAATGACTATTTTAATATATTTATGTATGTTGGTATCCTTGTATATTACTTCTGTAAGTATTGTAAATGAGATATATTTTGTATCTATGAACATCTATGTAGGTCATATATAATATATGCATGTACAATATCTACATCTACTCAGTGAGTGTAATATACCATATTTTCTTGTGCATAAAACAAAGAATTTTGAATGAGAATTAAAGGCAAAAGTTGAAGGTCATATTATGCACAAGTAAATATTTTCAGAAATTGTTACTTAGCTTAAAAAACCTCTTATTTGAAACGATAAGTTTCTAAATACACTCAGAAAGCACAATTGATAATAAAGCATAAAATAGGCAGGTGTTGATAACTGTTTACCAAAGATATGTCATCATTATTTTTTTTTTTTTTTCATAATTTATTAATATATAGGAATATAAATAAAGTCATGGGAAACAGGAAAATCAGGAAAATATGATAGGTTAATTAACACCTAAAGATGTATTACCAGGTATGTATTGTTAGCACCTTTCCCTGAAAATTTGAAAAATGTTTAAAACAGAAACACAATGACTAAACAACTGGCTCCTTGCTAGTCTTTAATATTGTGAAAAATTAAATATCTTAGTGAGAGATATATGTATGACATTAAAATTTTAATGGATTATATTAAAATTTTAATGGATACTATTAAAATTTTAATGGATAATAGTTCAACTTTTCAAATAAAATTTACCTAGAGATGGCTCTACTACAAGGTCATATCATACTCAAGGATGTAATTTATTCCCTGTTTTTAGCTTCAGATACATGCGGTCGTACTATGCACAAGAAAATACGGTATAGAAAATTAAAAAAAAAAAACACATGCTAAAAATTAATTTTGTTGCTATTTCTATGTTTGTTGTGTTTTTATATTTAATATTTGAATTAGGTTTTAATTTGCATTGATTAATCAGTTGTTAATCCGTAAATTAATTATTCCTGATGAAGATTGGTAAAATATATTAATGAAAAACTAGAAGAATATTATTTAAATTTATTCTAAAATAATTAATGATTTTTAAACCAGGGATGAAATGAAAACTGACTAATCAGAAAGAAAAGGAAGAAAAATACTAAACTGATGACCAATTAATTGGTAAATGTTAATATAACCAATTATCAGATGACTAAATTTTGTAACTTTAGTTTGAATAGCCGAGTGGTTAGAAAGTTTGCATTCTAACCATTAGATTTGGATTTGAATCTCACCATGATCAATTTGAAACTTCCTGATGTTATCAAACTGGAGGGGCTCAATCCTAGCATGCAGCACCTTTGGAAAGTGCCTGAAAACCATACTGCGGGTTGACCCAAGCCTTGTGAGGGAAATTGGGTAGACAGAACCTTTGTGGGATGTCAATAGCTATACTAGCACAAAATCACAATTCATCATTGCCAAGGGCTTGAGTGTACTGGCCTTGTTCAAATTGTTGATTATACTAGATAACACCCTCTTTCCCAGAAACTGTAACTAAGGTCTCCTCTGCATTGTTGTAATATAAACCACAAGTGAGCTCTGTGGGTGTTGAATAAACACAAATGCACCTGAGCAATCATATCTGTAATAGAGATAGGCTAACTGCTCAATTAGATGGGTATCCTTGAATACAAGTGTCCAGCTATACATAGTTTGAATAGAAATTAATTGTTTGTATTTAAAAGATAATTCCAGAAGTATATTTAAATTTTTAACAATTGACTGAATTTCCTAAACAGTACACTTTAATTGAGATATTTCATGATAATTACAACAGATGAAACTATTAATGCCTACCGTTAAATCAGATGTTAATTATAAAAATCAAAATCCAGTAGTGATTGTGGATTTCTAAAAAAAATTCCAATATTATTTATACATTTTTACCTATAACTCATAATGTCTTCTTTTTTATGTACTGTGTCCCCTGAGGATGTAGGCGGCCATGGCTCTCCACAATTTCCTGTCCCTTAATTAGCTCTTAATAAATATTTCTGTTATCTCCCCTATTCCATCATCCGTTTACTCAAGATCACTAAGTATGCCATGCACTGTTTTCCTCTTCCCCTCTTGCCTTCAGTCTGTCCTGTGAGTATTAGATTTTCCAAGCACTCTTTCCTCAGTATTTGCTCTAGAAACCTTGACCGTCTCATCTTGATGCTAAGTATACAGATAATGTTTTACTGTCCCTAAAATGGAAGAGTTACAAAATGAAAGCTTTTTACATTTACTTTCAAATACAAATTTTTTAAAAAATTGGCTCTTTATAATAAAAATGTTGTTATAGGAAGATTTAAAAATTAAGTACATCTAATGCTAGATGACACAAAAAAAAAAATTAACAAAAAACAGTAGGTGATTATTTACGCTATTTACATACAAATATCTTTATTGTTATTATCACAATAGTCTGCATATAAATAGTGTAAATAATGATAACTCCTCATCACAAAAATTCAGACTACAAGAAACTATGATAAAGCAAAGTTTAATTAAAATATAACAGAGATATCAACTCAAACACATGAACTCATGAGGAAAAAAATGTTTTTTTTCTTTGTTTATACTAATAAAAAATAATGTTAATGTACAATATTTGACGGCATATAAGGCCGCACACTTTTTTTACTAAAAATATCTTTTAAAATTCCCCTATGTCTTATATGCTATATGTAGGTTTACTAACTTTATAAATTACAAATTTTTTTTTCATTTACCCTGCTGAAATTGGGGTGTGTCTTATACACCGTCAAATATAGTACTTGTAATATCAATGCAGCCATTGGATCTCAAAATGACAGTATAAACCATTAAAAGTCTTTTATATTTTATACCATTGTTATCAGTTTGTGTATTTGTAAACTACAATCAGCAGTCGTTATAACAATTTTCATTATTCCATGTTTGTTTGTGTGTAATATATATATATATATATAAGGGATAATTCCAAGGAGGATATAAATCCAAAGAGAGCTCAATGTAATTTATATCCTCTTTGGAATTATCCTTACTAATAAACCTGACCAAATCGATTTTTAAGGATTCTGCGTTTACACACACACATATATAGTGAGAGAGAGTTAGATAAAAGTTTTACATGCTTCCAATCATTTACCGCCATCCATTTTGAAATTCCCAATACTGATTTCTTTTCAAGGAACTCTTCTAAATATAATTTCTACTTGGCAGCAAAGAGGGCTTTTGGATTTGTCTGAATAAATTTTAAATTTACATTAACCTTTTTATTTTATTTTAAACTGAGTTATTCTTTGACAATTTGATTGCTTTATATTCAACTCCTCAAAAGTAAAATGCTTTCTTATATGATCTCAGATTTTCATCATAAAATGAGAAATAGAAAGCAATAAAAAAAAGTATTAACAGTGATAAAGATTATAATGCATGAAAATGGCGGCTTTTATCCTTCATTTAAATCAGCTAATTTTTTTTAACTTCTTACTGGTGGATGTCATTGCCTTCTGTACATTAATGGTACATTCCTTGATGCTTTAAAAATAGGTTGTCATTTTTGTACCAAGGATTCATAGAAAATGTTTTTTATTTATTCCTTTGTATTACATGTTTTCACTAAAAGGATTAAATATCATAATTCTATATTTGAATGTTTGTTTCCAACTTTCTTTTTTCAACTTGAAAATTATGCATATAAAATTTCTTCAAAGTTTTTATTATGCTATTATTTTATCAATCAATTCTCACTTTAAAATATGGCTAATAAATTTGTTTTTAAATATTGTCAGGGATTGAAGTTTGACTTGAATTCAAAATATTCTTTCTTAAAAAAAAATTGGGTAATTTGAGGCAAGAAACAACTTTTTAAATAAGTACTTCAGTTATTATGAGCATTATTTTATTCAAGGACCACATTCCTAATATAGAAAAAAAAAAAAAGAGATAAAATATTTGAATTTATGAATTAGAACAAGTTATCAGTGAATAATTTTTGGTATTTTATATCCAGAACTTCATAAATTCTTATCTATTTTCTCCCACTACCCTATTATTTCCATTTTTTTTTCTTTTGTTTCTCTTTTTTGTTTTATATATAATTGTTTTTATTGTTTTTGATTAAATTGTAAATATTATTCTATCATTATTTTTAATTATGACTATTATTTTGTGTCATTAATTTTGCATTATTAACTCAATTATTTTTTTTTTGTATTATTTGTATATTTGTTTTATTAATAATGTTCACATTCCTGTTTAGCATTTTTTTAAGCATGTATCATAAGCATTAAAAGAATACTGCATTATTATTGTTTGTAAACATATTTTTTCTTATGAAATATTGTGCAATATAGCATTCATGAACAATTTTATATAAAAAAAACATTATTTATAGGGATTTGGTTTTAATATTTTTTCAATTTGTTATTGAGGTGGTAATCTGAAATACTAATTCTTATCTGAAGATGGATGAGCAAATGTGTACTCTGGTTATTAAACATTTTGTTAACATTAAATCACTATCTGTATTCCATCAGGACTATAAGTGCTGAAAGCATTTATAGCAGTAAGGTGATCTTTGATGGTCATTACCAGCAGTAATACAAAAATAAGAGTTGAGAGTGTATCTATGCTGACCTTCTTGAAATGTCAAAACAGATTTTTGACCAAACTGTGTTATCCACACATAGTCCAAGTTTCTTAAATAAGGAATCTTGGTTGCTTTTAAAAAGGAAAAATGAACATGGCATATGCAATACTCAAAACATTAATGTTTTAGAAAAGTGATTATTCTAAGAAGTATTTGATCTAGAATTCTCATTTTTATCACATTTCATTTAAAGTGTTCTTTATCTGCTTCAGTGAATGCTGTCTTTTATATATATATATATATATATATATATATATATATATATATATATGTGTGTGTTTTTTTTTTATATTTTTCTTATATTAATGCATGCTGCTATTTTAAATGGAATACTTCACAGTTCTAAGCATCAAATCTCTGATACAAAAATAAAAAATAAAAAGAGAGATTGACCAATACATCAGCTGAACTGTGATAAAAACAACAAATATGAAGAGACTAGTTAGAATAATTCTTGAAATAATGACAATGTTTGATCTCAGAATTTTAGACAACTTTTACCAAAGTGGCATAAAAACCAAGAAAAAACCCCAAACAAAAACAAAACCAAAGCAAAGAACTGTTTTAATAATTACTCTCACATATATATATATATATATATATATATATATATATATATATATATATATATATATATATCAACCCCAGAATATTAGAATGCTCATCATATAAATAGTAGCATTTATTCATGTATGTATCTTTTAGATTTCCATCTTATATCATTATATCAGCTGAAATTATTTCTGTTGATAATAAAACATATAAAGATGTAAATAATATCATATGAATCGATTGTATGTTAATTGTAATTGTTTATGGGTAACCATATTTTTTTTTTTTTTTTTTTTTTTTTTGGAAGTTCATGATTAATGGTTTTCTTCTCTCAGATTGATATCAGAATTCATGATTGAATAGAGCAATTATTTCTAAATTTCATTTCACTTAAAAATTTAGTTTTCAAATAGCATCTCATTTTCTTTCTACATCATAATTTTTCTTTTGCTTGAAAACATTTTTGGTGTTGAAAACAGTGATTATTAGTCTGACATTTTTACATTGATTTTTTTTTTTTTTTAAACTCCAGAAATCTTGCAATTTGTTTCAAATGATTTATATTTTTAACAATTCAATTTGTATAATCTGCATGTTATATGATAAAATCGTTTGTTTTTTTCCTTCAGTTTGAGTTTACATAAGAAAGAATGAAACTAGATTAACTTTTAAGAAAGAACTATGTACATTATTTGACAAAAAATTCATTTTTGCATGATAAAAAAAGAATTAATAATGTTTTTTTTTTTTTTGTCCTTAATTATTTCCCAAAGTATAATAAAATCCAAAGATGTGTAGCTATGCCATGATATGCAAGACATAAATCATGGAACTGTGAAACAGGTAAAGTTACTCTAAATAAATATTCTTAAAGACACCAGTTGCATTTTCAACTTCTTTTCCTTATATATATATATATATATACACACACATGTTTCATTAAAGATGACAGACAAGGTACTGTGATAAGCTTTTTATTTAATTTTTCTTGTGTTCAAACAAGTGTTTTCTTTTCTGGGCACAGAGTGTGTAGAAACTGTCCAAATGTTCTGTAATTCTTTCAGCTATACTTCTAGACATTATCAAGGATGATTTTATTTTTGCTTTTTAGTTGGGTGTAGGGGTTGTGTGTATGTTTCTTGACTTGTAGGGATGTTTTATTTTCCAAACACAGAACGTTGTGGCCATGTTCGTAGTTAATATTATTGAGTGTTGGCTTTTTCTTTTTTTTTATTGTTAAAGCTTCCCTTATTTTTAATCATTTTTTTTTATATGCTGATGAGTTTATTATGTTTGTATTTTCTACTGGTAAGTTTGTGTGTGTTTAAATGTGCTCTAATAGAGCTGTGGTCAGATATGTGTAACATAAGGCATCTGTCTTGATAAAATCTCTCAGAGGATGAAACATGTTGACTAAGATAAGTTTTACTTTTGTCTTTATTCATATTGTCCTTTTACAGATAAACTGTCTGAAATTTTACATATATGAAGCCAATTTTAAAGAAAATTCAAATGTAAATCTCTGAGCAAAGTGTTGTATATTTTTTTTGAGAAAATATAACGAGATGCAAAACTGTTTCATATATTCATATACTTTTTTTTTTTTTTTTTGTGTCAGTAATTATAAAAACTGGCTATTTACTGTAGTACCTGACTTATCCTTTGATTTTTTTTATTTATTTACATATATAAATATGAAAATGTGTAGGGAGAAGGTTATAACAAAACAAGGAATAATAAAATGTCACGCAGTAAAAGTATCATACTATTAAAAAAAAAGAAAAGAAAGGTAAAATTTGACTGAATTTACTAATCAGAACTTATGATTTTTTAGCTGATATACATCTGCTAGTTACATTAAATACAACAAATATGTTGTATTTATATATTGAAAAAGGTGATAAGTAAATATTATTGAAAGCCTGGATCTTTTATATTGATTTTCAGCATTTTTAAAATGCTGGAGAAAATAAATTTACTTTTTGCTGATCAATTTGATAACCAACTGATCTATTTTTATATATATATATATATATATATATATATATATATATATATATATATACACACACACACTGTTGCTTTAACTGCATAAAAATCCTCAAGAACATATGGCACAGTGTATAAAGGCATTAGTTAGATCCAGTTAGTTAGATCCAGCAACAGGACCCAAAGAGTGTGAGTTTAATACCTGGCTAAGGTGGTGGAGAACTTGGAGAGGGAATTAAGCAGGAGATAACTGATAAGTGACATCCATTAGACATAGCATGTGGAACTAAAACAGTCTACCCCAGTGAGCGAAAAAAAGGGTTCAGTTCGACATTCCAACCACCTGAAGAAGGCCAGAGCATACAATGGCTGAAACGTAATAAATATGGCAACAAAAGTGAGGACAAAAGTCCAAATAATGTAAATAGTATAAAAAATGAACTCTTGAAAGGCTGATAATCATTGTGAGATTCTTCAGGTTGAGACAGAACCTGAGATTTAAAACAAAAATATTGGTTCAGTTTGCAATGAACTAAATTGTCTATTCTGTAGTGTGATTACTTATATAATTTAAGACTCTCTGGTTAGACCTTGTTACATTCTATACAAAAGCAAATTAGGCACCTCGAGGTGGTGTAATGACTAGCAAGTTTGTCTTGCTAGAACAATTACAACTGAGTAATGAGTTCGATCCTCACTAGGTGCCCCTTACTTTCGGCTTTGTGCCACATCTAAGCTACGCTTGGAAAATCACTATGCAAAAGTAAATTTTGTCAAAATTTACAATGGCAGTAACAGCTTTTTGATTCTGTTGTTTGCTAGAATAAGTTACTTTTTTTCTTCATCAACTGTGGTGACATGCCAGTAAAAAAATACATCTGGTAGTGGAACAAAACTCAGGGTTAAATGAGTTCCTGTCTTTTCCAAAAACATTTGTGTTGAAGACAAATAGCCTCAGCTGGGATTTGAAGTCAGTTCATAAATTCTGTTTTTCATTCTTTGAAAAATTATGTACTCTCCTAAAACTATTAGGGTGTATCAAACGTATTTTTGCTTTTCTTTTATCATAGGGAACCTCTTGGCAGCTCTTTTATGCCTTTTGAGGGTCTGCATATAATAGCGTTTGATGATTGTAGCTCTTCTAAAGATTTTTTAGTGTTCGTAGTTGGGCTTTTCTCTGCCTTGTGCTTTAAAACATAATTGATAAGCATCCATTTCTGTTTATTTATTCAGCACACCAACTCCAGAGTTTTGTAGATGAACCATTTTTTGATAATTCAGTCCACTCATCAGGAGGTTTCCACAATTGACTGCAGAAGTTAAAAAAAATAATTTATGCCCAATTGGTGTTAGGTTGATATTTTTTCTTCTTCTTCTCTGTGTGTGTGTGTGTGTGTGTGATCGGATGTTGTTTATGCATTTCCACAGTTTTCATCTGATTTCGATGAAATGTTTTTGTTTGATAGATAATTCTTCAGTGCTGGTTTTGAGTTCAAATTGTTGGCAACAATGGCTCTCCACTACTTCCTGTCCATTATAACTCTCAGCAACGTTTTACTATTTACTATCTGTTCTTGGATATATATCTTTCATTAATAAAAATAAATAGTTTCAATTAGCACAATAATATTATTTATTATTATACAGTTCCCTTTTCAGGGCCACCCCCCATTCAAATTGTTTTCTCAGTTTCCTTCACTGTAACCCTTTGTGTCTTAGTGGCTTTATTACCTTGGTGTGAAATGATTTAAAAAAAAAAATGTATTTAGATGTATTGATGAAATAATCTTTTGAATAAGGTTTGGTAAGATTTTTACTATGTCCTAATAATTTCCTGCCACCATGAAAAATGTTTATCCAATTCTAAACATGAAATAAAAATACATTTTTTTTTTTCCATCTTGTTATTTATGATTCTAGTGAGAAAAACAAAATGGAAAGAAACAGACAAGATTCTGTTGTTAGTTTCAAGGTTCTGTTTTAAGAACAAAATAGGAATGAAGATCAGTAGAAAGACTGGCATGCCAAACATGATTAGAAAAAAAAAAATTATAGAATGTAAGAGAAAATCTTTGTTGCTTCAGAAATAATCCCTTGCAATTATTTTTTCTATTATTTAATTTTTTTTTCCTTAAGGATAAACTTGAAATGTCCATTAGGAAATTAGAAGCTGAAACTAGATTATCCTGGCATTGTTACTTAAGCTTTATTATATAAAATGCTTTCCAAAAAGAAACTTATCAGATTATAATCACTGTAATCAATACCACCATCATGTATAATTACTATAATGAATAATTATAGTAGTAATAATAATAGGTAGAAAATTACATGTATTTCTTTTGTTGACACAGTAATTTCAAGTTTTGTTTACAATTGTTTTATTTAAGTTTATTTTTGTATTATTTTTAATTTTTTTTATTTGAAAATGATTTGTTTTCATTTTATTCTTTCTTTTGGATGTTTCTTTTTTTTTTTTTTTATTTTTTATTTTCAGATTTTTTTTTATTTTCAGATTTTTTAGATTTTTATCCTTGATTGTTATTTGTATGTTTGTTTAATAAATGGACAGTTATAAACTTTTAATACATATTTGTCCTGTTGTCTTTTCTCAAACACATTTTATTTTATATCAAGTTTAGAATATAACTGTATCACTGTCCAGTCTCACTTTTATTGTTTGAATGGTTTTAATATATGATGAATTACAAAGAAAAAAAATTAGTTCAAATTCTAGTTTTATCAAGTTTTATTTACAGTCAATATGGAAATATTAAATATAACTTTTGATTTATTATATGTCTTAGTAGTTGGAGCAATATGTTCATGTTGGTTTTTTATACTCACATTTCAGCTGTTGCCACGTCCCTTTTGGAAACCTTCTGCGACCTTTCCTTTAAGAAAGAACATTAAAAAAAGGACAACAATGAACAACCATGCCTTAAACCTAGTCTGTATACAGACAAGGTTTAAGGCATGGTTGTTCATTGTTTTCTCAGTTTTCTTCACTGTAACCCTTTGTGTCTTTAGTGGCTTTATTACCTTGGTGTGAAATGATTTTTTTTTTTTTTTAAATGTCTTTAGATGTATTGATGAAATAATCTTTAGAATAAAATTAGGTAAGATTTTTACTATGTTCTAATAATTTCCTGTCCCCATAAGAAATTCACTGTTTAAAAAAAATCAAAAACAGGGATGGCAAATCAAACAAGTGTACTCATTAAAAAAAACCTTTATAGTAATATGAAATAATATTGGGTTAAAAAAAATCCTCCAAAAATTAGTGTTGTTTATATTTCAGGTATGAAACTGAAGCTAGCTGATATAGATTCATAGAAGCCCTACTAAGAAAAATGTGCATTCCTTAAATAGGAAATTCCAACTTTGCTATGTCAGGCTGGACTCTGTGGCTGAACTGCTCCAAAAGTGGTTTCCCTGATTGAAAAAATGGATGCTGACATAATTTTTTCTTTTGTAGGACCTCTCAATGTAGGCCAGTTGCTATTAATCTCACTGTTTAATAAAATACAAAAATGGTGAACGAATCAAACACATGTACTCACAACAAATAACGTTTATAGTAATACAGGGCCATAACAGTTGGTGGGGGGTGGGGCCTTGACTCCTCTTGAATTTTGCCAATTGTAGTATTTTTTTTACAGAGTTTTATTTTAACAAAATACAAAAAAGAAAAAAAAAAAAAAACTATCAAAGCAAGGAAGAATAACTTTTATAAAACCCCAGTGAAATTATTCATCTTTAAAGGTGTACGATGATGGTAATTTCCCCTTTATCACAAGGGTGCATTTTCATTTTCATTTGGAATTGTGGTGAGTCCAATAAAATAAAATATAAAAATAAAAAATGTACAAACACATAGAAAAGAAGAATGTAAATAAAACAAAGCATTCACTTTCACTTAAAATCCTTATCTCTTTTTCTGTCTTTCCCTCTCTTTTTCTCTATATATTTCTCTCTTAAATAGAAAGAGGAAGAAGATGAAAAGACTAACCCCAGCTGAGAAACACTGGATACCGACAGTCCAGCAGCTACATAATTTGTGGCAAAAACCTATGGAAAACAAAGTAAGATTCATGCATAACTTCTGTTATATAAAATAAAATAAGAAAGAAGCCCAAAAAAGAATTTTGGCCAATCAAATAATTTGACAAAAAGAGATTTGCATGTCTTTGGAGTCTCATCAAAAGGGATATAAACTGACGCCCACAGAGGCAGTGAGAGGGACTTGAAACAGGGAGGATCTTTCATTCCGGATTCTTCTGGAGGGATTGGCAGAGTAGGAGAAGGTTCTTTTTTCATCAGGATGCATGCGAAGATGTAGTATCTGTTCCATTCCAGGGATCTTCTCCCTTCCTTTGTATTCCTCCCACCATTGCGTAACATCTGTTATGTAGTGGTGGTATGGTTGACTATGACTAGCTTGACAAGCTATGACCAGCAGCCTGAGTGGAAACACTCTGGTCCCACACATTAAAAAACAAACTGGCTTAGTGTCGGGGGGGGGATGTCAAGGTAAATCTCAGGACTTGAAATAGGAAGGACTCAAGACAGAAGATAATTAGGTTTAAGGATTACACTGAAGAAACACCACCATAAAAACCGGCCAGCTGTGTCACATTAAGCTGTCATTGATTTCACCAAACCTAATTTTAACAGCCCTACAGTATTCCAACAATCCCACTTCTGAAATTGATCACTTTAAAGGTTACTAACAGCCTGTACTCATGAACTAATTTTCATTACCCCCAAATACAAAGGACTCATGACCTGTATGTAAAAATAAATAAATATACTTTATTTGTTTATACACTTCAGTTTGTTTGTTTCTATTTCCAAAGTTTTTCAATATCCAATTCAACCCAATTCAGCAATATCCTACAGAATATCAACTTGTGTTACCAGTTGGCACAAATCCCCTTGGGAAAGGTATGAATATATCTCTTCCCCCCCCCAGCTATGGGTTGAATAGCAGGATTAATTAGGTTCTTTATTTATGGGCATGTACTCAATCTAACCATTAAAGATACTTGTACAAAAGTTCAATGTTTGAAAGACACTTTTGATACTGTAAATGAGGTTTGTAAGTTGGTGAAAAAATCTCCACAAAAAGAAACATACTTAAGAAAATTAAGACATGAAAGTGGAAATGAAGGAAAAGGCATCCATACCTTTTGCCCAACAAGATGGACAGTGCGTGGGACCACTCTCTCTTCCATCATTTCCAATCATAATGAGTTGATGGTGTTATGGGGGCAATCTCTTTTGAGCACAAAAGACTCCAAGATGAAAGGCAGAATCATTGGTGCACAGACAAATATGAGAAAATTTTCTTTTTGGTTGCCTACTTGGCAAGAAAATATTAATGCAGACAAATAATCTTAGTCAAACAATTCAATTTCCTGTACTTTTAGTGATTGAAGCCCACCAGTTAGCCAAAGTCGTGATACAAAATTTGCAGCAAGAAAGGAATGATACATCATTCAATTTGTTTTGGGAATATGTTTCTGAAAAAAAAGAAAAGAATTTGACATCAATGATGCAGAACTTCTAAGAAAACGGCAACATCCAAAATGTCTGACTGATTTCTTTGGCTATGTGCAAACAAATGAAAGTTCTTCGAAGTATGATTTTGTCACAACATCTCTTACTGACTGGTTTGACCAATCTGACTTTGTAGTATATGGAGCAATATAAAATGTTCATTTGAAGGCTTTGTGTGGGGAAGAAGATTCAAACAATGAGATACATAAGAAATTACACTATCTACATTATTCAGACTATTGTCTTTGTCTTTGTCGCCATATTTAATACAACATTTCGGCTGTTGTATGCTCTGGCCTTCTTCAGGTGGTTGGAATGTCGAACTGAACCCCTTATTTCGCTCACTATGGCAGACTGTTCTAGTTCCACATGCCATGTCTAATGGATGTCAGTTATCTCCTGTTAATTCCCCTCTCCAAGTTCTCCACTGCCTTAACCAGGTATTGAACTCACACTCTAACCAATGCTTTTATCCATGTGTCCTTGAGACAGATACATAAGAAATTAATGAAAACAGTTCTCTTGTTTCAGTGCGTGCGGGTGGTGATATTTATATGCCCCTGCTGAATATCCAGCTCAAACTTTTATCCAAATTATTTACGATCAACTATGGGTGAAAAGTGATTTGATGGTTTGATGGCAATGCATATACGACTGATTCAATCGACATAATAGAAACTCATTTTCCAAAAGGAAATCACATCAAAGTCTCCTATTTGGAAAATTTTCAAGACACAATTTTCCTCAAAACACACTGTATTAGAATACAGACAGGACAATAGCTTAAAATGTTGTACACTATTTACATTATTTGGGCTATTGTCCTCATCTTTGTCACCATATTTATCACAACGTTTCAGCTGTTGTACACTCCTGCCTTCTTCAGGTGGTTGGAATGACAAACTGAACCCGTTATTTCGCTCACTAGGGTAGACTATTCTAGTTCCACGTGCCATGTCTAATGGATGTCAGTTATCTCCTGTTAATTTCCCTCTGAAAGTTCTCCACTGCCTTAAGCGGGTACTGAACTCACACTCTTTGGGTCCTGTCACTGGATCTAACTAACACCTTTATCCTCTGTGCCATGTGTCCTTGAGGATAACTGACATCCATTAAACATGGCACGTGGAACTAGAACAGTCTACCCCAGTCCTTGAAACGTTGTGATAAACATGGAGACAAAGATGGGGACAATAGTCCGAATAATGTAAATAATATACATAATACCTCATCTCAGAAATATAGACAAATACTAAAATGTTGTAGTTGTTTTATTTTTTCAGACCCAAATAAAAAAGAACTAAGTAAAAAATTTTTATTTTTCTTCATTAATGAATCGATATTTTCTTTGTAGACATTCAAAAAAGGATAAAAAGTTCTTTCATTTATAACACAGACGGTTCTCTATTATTGCAAAGATTATTTCTGCCAATCTAGATGAAATGGAAATTTTAAATGTTCTTGCCACTAACCATGTTGGCAGCCTTTGTTAGCTTAAGGTTAAATTCAAAATTACAATTTCCCCAATACTGTTCTTGATATATAAAAATATATATCATTATCTCATAAATAAATATATATATATATATATATATATATATATATATATATATATATATATATATATACATATATATATATATATATATATATATATATATATAAAATATATATATATATATATATTATATATATATATATATATATATATATATATAAAATGTATATATATATATATATTATATATTATATATATATATATATATATATATATATATATTATTATTTTTTTTGTTCACCTTTTGAAAGTGAAGTCTGAAGATCCAGAGAAAAATAAAATTGTCTGGTGAAATAAATTATTACAAATGGAGCCTTAAAGTGGTTTGTTTTTCTTTAAATTAAAATATTCACTCTGACTTAACATTGAGCTCTTAGGATTTCATCCTCTTTGGGATTATGCATACGGATTACCAAGATTTTTGTTACTTATATATATATAGAGAGAGAGTTTGTGACCCTGGGTTTCATGCTCTCTGCGATCGTCTGATGATCTGATCACAGAGAGTGTGAAATCCAGGGTCAGTCACAAACTCACATCAATCCAAATAAATATATATATATATATATATATATATATATATATATATATATATATATATATATATTAGTTTTAATACTTTCAAGCCCATGAATTAATTTCTTGGTTTCTGTAGAAAATTGATTAAGAAAAATTCCTAAATTTTCTTTAAAATACATTTTTAAATAACTCTAAATATATCAAACTACTATTACTGTAATCAAATATATTCTAACTATAAGCAGGAAGAAAACATTCTAAGAAGATTAATATATACTCCATTGATCCAAGTAAAAAATTAAAATTAATTATATACTATATTAAATTTAATACAATCAACTTATTTATCCATAGCAACTCTTCTCCATCAACAAGCGTTTTACACAAACATTGTATATCAGTTTAAATGTCCTTTGGGTGATTGCATCTCTCATAGAAAAGTTAATACATATGTTGGTTTTACAACAATGATGATGACAAAAAGGCTTACATTTCACTTGAACAATCATAGTTCAACCTTAGAACATTCATTCATATCCACATTCACAAATTAGACAGATATCAATTGAAAATACATCAGTGCTCCATTGAGATAATAATAAGCAAAAACTTAGAATTCTAGAATCCCTTTATATAAGAGAATTGTGGCCAAAAATAAAGTCAACTACAAGTATAGCAGCAAAGTGTTATATAAAAAATACTACAATTAAAAAATCTTTTAAAAGAATCACATAAGTTACCTTGCAGAGAGGTAAAAAAATATTTTGAATTTACGGCGTTAACGCATAACACATCCATAGAATTGCAACCCCTGAAGATGGTCTCAGATGAGATTAAAAGCACTTGTGAAAATATAAATTATTTGAAAGAAAATTTTGGAATTTTTCTTAATCAATTTTCTACAGCCACCAAGAAATTAATCCATGGACTTGAATGGATTAAAACTAAAATAAATAGACATAATACATCTAAATTATTTAACCAAACATGCCTGCATGAAAATATGCTACTTAGATATACACATATCTATATATATAAAGTTGTAGTCTCTGCCTGTCTGTTTGTTATTGTACTATCCTAGGGTTTTGGAGATAGAACCCATAACCATATATATTCTGAAACTACATTACCTCGGGTACTTGGATAAGTATATTTGATTTTAATCGAAAGGGGCCCCCAGGGGTGGCGGGATCATAATACTCTCTCTGAAAAATTTTTCCCTTTCATAAAAAGCAAATTTAAATTTAAACAAGGGAATGATTCCTAGGGTACTTGGATAAGTATATTTCATTTTGATCAAAGAGAGGTTCCCAGGGTGGGGCACAAACCCCACCACTGAAAAATTTTCCCTTTCATTTAAATTAAATTAGCACAAGGGAATGACTCCTATCCAAAATATACGAGAAAGCTAGAAGATGGTGGTCACATCAGCAAGATCATTGAGTAATATTGAAATGCATAATTTTTCTACACAAATTATAACAATGATTTAAAATCAATCATCATTTTCTATACATATATATATATATATATATATATATATATGAAAAGACTAGGAAAACCTTTCTTTTATTAATATTCTCTTAACAGATAAATTATAATTATATCTGAATGTTTGCACATTTTATATATATATATATATATATATATATATAGTTTATGAAAAACTAGGTAACCCGTATGGGTAAACCTGAGGAGGATAAAATCCAGAGAACTCAATGTAAAGTCTGATGATCTGCAGTCCCTTTAAAAGGGCTGTGGTGAAATAATTTATTACATGGAACCTTAAAGTGGTCTGTTTTTATTTAAATTATATATATATATATATATACACACAAATGAGAGAAAGAAGAAATGGAGTAAAAATCCACTGTTCATAGCATTTACTTTTAAAAAAGTGCTCAATACAAAGTAGAGCAATATATTATTATTAAATTCTTATTACAAGTTACAGATACTTACCATCACCTGAAGAAATACAATCAATGTATTGAAACATGATCGCTTTTGTGTAGCGATTTCAAAATGTTTTATTATAATATATATATATATATATATATATATATATATATATATATATATATATATTTTGTGTGTGTGTATATTAAGCTTTGTTTAGTCTGGCATTTACAGCTCTCTTTGCATAAATCTAATCTCAGCTTAGTATTATTTAAACTTAGTATTATATCTCAAAGAAGAATAATGTTCTTCAATGTTCGAAATAGAGTTCTTTAATATAAAAATCATGACACTCGATCCTATTATACGCACATGTACTACAATTCATTTTCGTACCAGTAATTAGTGTGTTCTCACCTCTTAGAGTTGTTTTTCAGGAACCTTTGCACAAGATGTTGAGAGTGCGACTACCGTTAAATTTCTATGAGTTGTTAGGGAAGTATGTCATGGCTGCCTGAAGAGTGCAAGCATGGGAATTAGTGAGGCAAGAAGAGGAGGAAAAAGAAGAGAATTGACACCAATTCTCACACTAGTTATTGTGACATTTTCAGTTGGCTCTTACATTATTTTAATAAGGCTGCTCATACTCGCAACACAACTTGCTTATATTAGGTATCACAAATGAAAATTTCAAACAGGTACTGGGTTTTATCTGATTGCATCTTCTTAATCTACATGATTAAAGAAACTTAGTTTTTATTTCATCAAAATATTTCAAACCGTTTAATTTTGGCAGATTTATTTTTTTGTCTATTATAAATTAGGACAAAATACCATATTTGGATTCATATACTTTAAAAACCAATTAAGAACAACAGTTAAAATTATACTAGCTTGTTAGGTACATAACAAAGAAATTAATAATAAAATTACAGATAGTATCACTGCATATTTCTTAAATAAATTCAATCTGAATATGCAAATTTTATAAATCAAACCCTTTGCAACGAGGTGCAAACTCATAACCTGAGGTTTGACATTTCATAAAACTGGAAATAAGACCCACATTCATCCCAAATTTCAAATATCACATTATGACTATACCAGTAACATGCCTAATTTTGGGGGGAAAGTGATAGAATGGATATATTCTGGATTATTCCACTTCAAAATTGAAAGAAATTGCTTTTTAACCTTTTGTCTCAAGGTATTTGAAAAGCCGATTTTAGACTTGCTTGAATTGTGTCATAAAATGAATACTTCTTACACTAGAAACACCAAATTTTATATCTAGCCATTTCCGGGGGCGGTCTTTCCATTTATCATGGTTAAAATGACCAAAAATCAACAGATTAGAATGTATATGGAGCAGATGCTGAACAAGTACAGTCCTGACGCAACATGTACAATTTCTGAACTGTAGAGAGAAAGAAGCTTAACACTTAGTAGTCATCTACAAATTATTGTCTACGTTTTCTTACTGAATTTGAGTTTATTTGCAGTTCATAAAAAATGCACTAAATACAATCAGGGATAAATATAAATTTAGAGTCATCCATACACCTGAGTAACAAATAAGGAAGCACTAAAATATTTTCTCAACAAACCTATTTCCACAGTGGTCCTTAAAACTGACACATTAAAATATTTTACAATAAAATAAACAATCATAATCCGTATGAAATAAATATTACTAAGAAATAATAATAAATTAGGAAAATGAATATTAAATCATAAATTTGTATCTAGATAGCAATAAATCGTAACTAAAATCCATCCATTAGATAATTTAAAAAGTAAGAAAATTGTTTGAAGGGGTAACTTTAAACAAAATGTTACTTGGTAACTGAAATGCTGATAATTATTATGAGAATACTGCAAAAACAAAAGACATTCTAGAACTTTTTGTATCTCATTCTTTGAATAGGGACATTTTTCGATCAATAAGTCCTACGTTTTTTTTTTTCGTGATTTGAATCTGAGCATAAAGTAAACAAATCGATTTTTGTTTCATATTTTTTATGACGAAAACGGTTTTTAAATCCAATTTACATTTTACATATCATAGAAAATTAATATTTAAAACAAATTATTGTTATAGACAAGCGTATAGTTGCAAGAAAGAAATACGACAACAGCAGAAATAGATTTATGTGGTTTATTTCAACAGGAACGTGAGGGTTTGGGACAGCTACCTTGGTGTGGTAAAGTTCATAAGCCGGCTTTCGGATCTAGGTCGATCTCTCATAGTAGTTCACACATGTTGACGGTGGTTGGTACTCCTGACCGTGACATGTCTCCTTTGTGGCCACCTGTTGACTGCCTGTTGAACTTCCGTGTGACCCCTTTTATAGCGTTTTTTATGGCTTAACAGGCTCGAAAAACGAAGCGAGTATAATTAGGAGGAAAGCATTTTTATTGGACGAAAAATAGATCACTTTAAATATTATTTTATTTTTCGACCGGAACACGTGTGTCGGGAACATTTGTAAAGAAAGATAATAGTCATTTTGTGACGGGGCTTTGTCTCGTTCACATCCGGTTCTCGCTCTTGAGTATTTGCCTGTAAATCAGCCGAGATATGTTTTATTTTAATTTATAACATTCTGTGGGGAAAATTGTGAAAATGGCCTACCTCGGAAACGCGTTCGAATCTGCGCAGTATGTAAACTCTGGTCCTTCCAACTGTAAAAAAGAAAACCAAAATGGCGGCGCCCGCGTTTTATGCCGAGCGGTCTCGGTCAGTTAACGTGAAATCTCGTTGCCTCGTGATTCGCATGCAAATCGTGGTCGGTCCGCAGCTGTATAAAGCAGGCTCGTTTCTGCTGTTTAAGATCAGAAGGCCTTCGGCTCGTGAGAAGGTTGGACGTGCGACACCGGTTTTCTTTGTGCCTACCTGCTATCATCAGTTGAATTGTTGAGTTACACACCACACATTCTTATCAATTTCCTTGAAAATTTCGTCCATATAAAACATGCTGGTCGATTCTTTTGTGTCCGTGTTGACGCTGTGTATTGAGTCTCGCGTGGAGTTGAAATAATGGCTGAGCGATTCGCACATGGTTACACATAATCGCACACGCGCAAAATGGAGGTATCCTTTCATATTTGATTTTGATTTACTTTCATAGATTATTAAATGAGCGTTTTAATGATATATTTTGTGTTTTTATTTTCACAAGAAGCGTTTGAAGTTTACGATCAAACTTTTCATTTGAATTGTTTACAAACTTCTTATTAAATGTAAAAAATATAAAAAATATATAAATGAAGCGTAGAATGTTACCTTTCAAACTAACGTGTTATCAAAGTTGTGATAAATCCTGCGGAGTGCGCATGTTACAAAATTTGAGGAAGTCTAAACTTCCGTCAGTGAAAAAAATGGCCAAAATTTTGCGAAATCACCAAAATATCTCTATTTACAAACAGTAATGTTCCTCACACAATGTAGTACATATAAAAATAAATAAGATAGAAAAAAGTTCATGAAATAAGCTTTTATTTGTTATGCATTATGTTTTTTATGGAGATATTGAATGAAATAACACGGCGAGTTGAATATATGCCTTTTTTAGTGTCTAGTAAAGAATTTCATCGGCTGTAAGCTGAGTGTTGGGATACCTACTTATATTTACAAAATTATAATGTAGTAAGACAATAGATTCAATGATGACCAGTTATTTTTATTGCTCAAGTTTCATAGAGTGTATACAATGTAATAAAACATCAAATTCAATGATGACCAGTTATTTCTATTGCTTGAGTTTCATAGAGTGTATACAATGTTTCTTCAATGTGCTCATCAACCTTTACAGCATTGTGATCCCAAGAGAATTGGAAGTCTTACGAAGATATATTATCAGTGACCACAATCTTAACAACATAGGATATATAGACGGCACTATGTTGATAGCAGACATGGAAGTTAAACTACAGGAATACTTACAGAAGGAGAAGGTAGTGAAGGAAAGCAAGAAGAAATACTAAACATTAATTCTAAAAAAAAAAACAATGTGTGCTTGTCAACAAAAGAAACAGACTAAGATGTGAATTACAAGTTCAAAACACCAAAATCAAGCAAGTACAAAAATTTAAATATCTAGAATGTGTGTTAACAGAAGATGGAAAATGCAACACTGAAATCTCAAGGCATATTGGAATAGCAAAAGGTGCTTTCCAAAAGTTAAAGAAAGTATTAAGAAACAGGAAAATTTAATTTATTTGAAACAAGAGTATTTAACTGCTGTATAATATTGGTCCTCCTATATGCCAGTGAATTCTGGACAATCTCCTCACAGATGAAGAAAAGACTTGAAACAACAGAAACATGGTTCTACAGAAGAATGTGGGATAGCAGGGACTGAACCTGTGAGCAAAAACAAAGTTTTACAGAAAATGGAAAAAAAAAGGATGCTTTTACATCAAATCAGAAAGAGATAGTTGAAATTTTTAGAGAACAATGAGGAAAGAGGTCTTGGTGACTTTGAAGACAAGAGGATCTGAGGAAAACAGCAAATAACCTACCTAGTGACTTTATGTAAATAGTTGGCAGAACAAAGTTTATAAAAGATAGAAATAAGATAAGCTTAGAGTTATAAAGGACAGAAAGTTATGGAGATCCATAATCGTCCACGTCCTGAAGGGACATGGCACATAGAGAAGAAAAAGGAAGACAACATCTACAATGATTATTTACATTATTGATATTATTCAGACTGTCATCCTCATCTTCATTGACATATTCACAATGTTTCAGCCGTGGTACACTCTGGGCTTCTTCAGGTGATTGGAATTTTGAACTGAACCCTTTATTTCATCCACCTGGGTAGATTGTTCTAGTTCCACGTGCCATGCATCTTTCAGATTTACAAGTCCATGCTTAGAATATAGCTACCACATATGGTCTGGTGTTCTTGCTATACATTTAGAGATCCATGGATATTACTTATCCATTGATAAGATCCAAAGAAAAATCTGCAATGACATTGGTTCTGGCCTGGCATCTCGGTTTCAGTCCCTTTCTTACTGCTATAATGTAACTTCCTGCACCTTTTCTATAAATACTTTAATGGTAATTGTTCTGATGAACTCTCCTCTATGGTACCTAGACTCTATGAATTTAAGTGCCGTACCAGATTGCCAAAAAGCTCTCAACATTTTACAGTTGAAATGGCTAGATGTAACCATGAGTTCTATTCTAACAGTTTCTTTTCTTGCACTTCTTGCTTGTGGAACTTTCTTCTGGACTTTTGCTCTCCAGTCAACTTTGATCTTTAAAAATTTAAATACAATGTCAATCATTATTTTCTTTCTTAATTTCTGTTCTTTTATTAATAATGTTTTTCTTATATTCTTTCCTCCTCAGTAACCCTCTCCATGTTAGTTGCTTTATTGCCTTGCTTGGGGTGAAATGATTTAAAAAAAATAGAAGTTATGTTAGTCTGTTTCTGGCTTTACTGCTATGACATTGACTGAACTGATAAATAGTACATTAGGTCTTAGTACATAAGAATGCTTAAAAGTAAAGAAGAATGTACACTGAGTAGCAATTAGTGAGGCAGATTTTTGAAGGTGACATAAAACAACTGTATTTTACAAATAGAATCTCTCAAGCAATTCAAGCTTTTTAGTTCAGGGAAATGAAATATTAGTACATCATGTAGGACACTTCCATCTCTCAAAAATAGAAAAATTAGGTTGGGGTTGATCTTCATTTCTGTTAAAAATAAGTGAAAAACAGTTACAACTTCTCTTTATTGCAATTAAAAATTTAATTTTCTTTTGGCCCTAAAAGACTGGCATGCATAATTTTTAATATTACTGTCATGACTTATTACCATTTATTGAGTATTTTCTGGCTTATTATCATATCACAGGGAAACACCAGTTCTCATCTGATCACCAAAATTAAGAAATATTATACATGGTCAGTACCTAGTTGGGTGACCTATTAGGATACTAGATGGTATAAGCTTGGATATCTGGGTGGTGTGATGGATAATAGTCCAGAATGAGAAATCGTAGAGTCAAATTTGATTTCTAGTCAAGTTTGTTATATTCAATTACAGACAAATACCCTTGGGAAAGTGTTGTAACCTAGGGAAAGGTAACTGAATAAAAAACGGGTTTGGGTAGCTATTTCCCCAGACGAGACTCTACTCTTCGACATAGTCTCACCTGGGGATCCTCTCTAACCAGCACACTTGGAAGTGAATCCCAAGTAAAAGTCATACAGTATATACCACTGTATTTATAGAAATTGGGACATACCCATTATAGTCCATAGGTATGGTAAAACAGAAAGATATGAAGGCATCTCTTCTCCCTCCACTTATGTGTTAATTTAGAAGGACAGACTGGGTCCTATAGTCTAGGTTGGTAATCATTCTACTGCAAAAAGTAATTGCAGCCTATTATGTGAATTCTGCCAAATCAATCATGAATCGAAAAGAGATATGATTACCCAACCATGAATCACATATGACACCTAATTAAAGAAGGAAGGGTGTTTTCTAATCAATAAGAGGAGAAAAACTACTTAATGAAAATAAGGAATGCTTTATAGTGAACTGGATGGCATCATGAATGATTTTAATACTATTTTTAATATCAATATTTATATTTTTAATATCAATTATCACTTTATTTTTAGATTTGCTTCTTTCCTAGCATGACTCATCTAGAAGTTTAAATTCAGAGCAAAATGATTGGTTTCCAGATGTCACAGCTGACAATGGATATAGTAGCAACCAGCTAGATGTAACTATAGCTTCTATTCTAATAATTTTTTTTTTGTACTTCTCACCTATAGAACTCTCTTCCAGTTTCTTGCTTCCTTGCCAGTTACAATCTTCAAAAACTTAAATACAGTGTCAATCGTCATCATCTGTCTTCCTGAAAACTGTTCTTTTATTGTCCTTTTTCCTCACTAACATCTCCTCATTTTTTTCACTGCCAGTAACCCCTGGCATCTTAGTGACATTATCGCCTTGTTTAGTGTGAAAAAAATATTCTGACATTTCTTTTTTTTAATGCCATATCTCTTCAGGTTGTAGATAGATATGACTCTCCACAGTTTTACACGTTTCTGCGATATTTCTGGATTGTTATACATTCTTGGAAAAGATAGTAGAGTGGTTTCCAGTTGCCATCTGTGCTAAGATATTAATTTTGAAATAATGGATTGCTCATAGGTGCACTACTATTTTCTCTATCATAGTAATGTGTCAGTACAGTCATTGTTAGTAGTTGGTGAAAGAGCAGAAGAGAGAGAGAATTAGAATTTTGCCTTTCCAAAATGGAATTTCTATGAAAGTGATATAAACAAAACAAACTCAACTGGAATTTGAACTCAGATCATTGATTCAATTTTGCAGGCTGATAACCAATATACACTTTCTACAGTTTTTAATTCAATATCACTTCAAAACATAGATGATCATAGTCCTCCACAGATTTCCTTTTCTTTGATATATATGAATTGCAATACTTCTTCAGAAAGATACTGTTGTCTTATTAATGGTTTTGAATTCAGAGTTGCCTTTCTCTGAAACTGGTTTTGAATTCACAGCATCAACATTGCTGCCTTGCCATATTACCTGCTCATCCATCAAACTGAATATTAAAAAGATATTTACTCAATAGATTTATTTGGTAGGAAACATATCTTAAAAGAAGAGTCAAGTAAAATTGTTAATTAAAAAAACATAAAAACAGGGATCAATAACTATCAACAATAAAGGAATCAATTAATAAATCACTCAATAATCACTTAATAATCACTTGTTCCCTTACTAATCACTTAATATTCATTTAATTACTTAATAACCACTTAATCATCCCTTAATAATCGCATAATCATATCATAATCACTTAATAACTTAATCACTTAATCATTTAATAATCCCTTAATCATTTAATAATCACTTAATCAGTTAATAATCCCTTAATCATTTAATAATCCCTTAATCATTTAATAATCACTTTTTATCATCATTTAATAATCACTTAATCATTTAATAATCCCTTAATAATTTAATAATCACTTAATCATCATTTAATGATTACTTAATTAATCATTTAATCATCACAATAATCATTAATCACTTATAAAGACAAATCTTCTTAATACAAATTTGTTAATGGATAACTCTCTTTCCAGGAATCTTTCTTTTTCATAATGTTTTGAAAATTGAAAAAGATATTTTCCACAAAGTAGGATACAAAACATTCTGATCAGGAAAATTTAGATTCTTTGAATGATTTGTTTTCTATGGCTTATCAAGCCACTGCTGGTTATTTAAAGGAAGAATATTTTTAGATTCTAAGAATTTTTTGTGGGGACAGATAATAGTTTAGTGATACAAGTCTTACTAATTAACCCATAGCTAGGGGGAGAAAAGATGACTTCTTACCTTTCCCAAGGCTATTTGTGCATAAGTGAATATAAAAAACCTGACTTGAATTAGAACTCAGAACTCCAAATAACAATTCCAATCCATTACACCACTCACACATCCAAGTTTACAGAACTTGGTATTCCCAAGCTGTCACCCATCTAGGTACTGACCAGGCTCGACATTGCTTAACTTCAGTGATCATACAGAAACCAGTATTTCAACATGATGTGGTCATAAGCAGCAAGATTTTGAGGAAAAAAGCAAAATAGTAATGAATCAATATGATAACAATTATTATTTTATTTATTTATTCCTGTAAGAAAGATGTAAAAATGAACTCACTGGAATAGAACTAGACCATGCATAAGTGTAATGAATTCTTTTTGTTGTTGTTAATCCTTTCATTCTAAGCAAGGTAATAAAGCCACTAAGACACATGGAATTACTAAGAGTGTAATAAACTGAGAAAATGTTATTGAGGAGAGAGGACAATAAAAGAACAGGAATCAAGGCAACAGAAAGTGACAATTGACATTATATTTGAATCTTTGAAGGTTGTAGTTGACAGGAAAGCCAGAAATGTGAAGAAAGTTTCACAAGCAAAGAAATGCAATGAAAAAATCATTAGAATAGAACTTATGATTTGACGTAACAATTTTGAAAGTAAAATGATTAGACCAAAATGCCAATCTAGTTCTATGCTTAAATTCATGAAGTTGAGATACCTACAAAGAAAGCTCATCAGGACAATTACCATGAAAATATTTATAGAAAAGGCACAGGGACGCTACATTACAGCTGTGGGAAAGTGACTGAAGCCAAGATGCTAGGTCAGGACTGATAACATTGTAGATTCTTCTTTGGATTTTGTCAAGAATCTCTAGATACATAGGAGAAGCACCAGTCTAGATGTGGCAGTAATATTCAATGCATGGATGAATAAAAATGCAAGATAAATTCTGGTGAGAAAAATTGTCTAGTATGACATAGTGAATCAATTTTCCTCATAGAAGACCTAGCAATTGATTTGATATAATTGTTTCAATTCATATCAGTGGAAAATGTTAGGCTGAGAAAGTGCAATGAGTTACTCTAATGGAGGTTAGCATCTACTCAAGTGGTGTCATGTTCTTAAACTAAACTTGGGAAATATCAAAAAGACATACATTTTTGCATTTGCTGTATGTCTTTGAGAGAACCATCCTTGTGGACTGGTGCTACAGAATCACAAAGAACTGTACCAAATAACAGAAACCACATCACTTGATGACTTTCAATAGCAGCAACAACAAAAAATGGATGTAACTCAAAGAGAAAATAATGAAGCCTGAGTGTCTTGGCAAAGATCATCTTTCTTTGAAACTTGTGGACTGGTGCTACATAATCCCAAATAAAGAACTGTACCAAATAACAGAAACCATATCACTTGATGACTTTCAATAGCAAGAGTAACTAAAATGGATAGCACATTTAAGTTGAAGAAAAAATAATGACAGAATCAAAATGTTGACATTCCACACTACTTCAAGCGAAAGGTTAGGAAGGAAGACCATTTTAATACTAGAAAAAGAAATACTAGTCATTGGACTTTAGAAACCTGTTTTCCTGAAGTATTGTTTTAATGGAAAGATTTTATAAATTTCAACTAACACTAACACTAGCCGTTTGGTCAATGAATGCTGAATATATCCATAGAAGAAAATGGCTTACTATTACTATTATTCCATGTTTTAGCAATATCAATTATCTACCCTTGGCAGAGAGATGAGACTTAACTCCCTTTGGTGGTGTAGTAGGGAAATCTTCCTCTTCTTTCACAAGGTACCATGCTGTAGAGATGTGTCATATCTCTTTCATCATACTGCGTGTCTTGTTTCATTTTGTGCTAGGTTCCATATCATGAATGCATGACTGTCATTTTCTTCCTGCTTCCATTTGAGGAAACAGTTGCACCAACATTCATCCTAAACATGGTGGAAACGTTGTTACCCCTCTTTCAAGAAATATTTCAGTGTTTTGTTCTATACGTTTACACCATATGGGCAGTTATCATCATGACCTTTTGTAGTAAACTATGATACCTCTATGTTTCTTTCAAGTTTAATTAAATTGTATTTATTTTATTCTGGTGTACAGACCATGGGTTAATTCATAACATGTGGGTTCATCTTCTCCCAAGCATATAACTTTCCATATGTAGTGGACTTGTCGGGTTACCTCCCTCTAATTATCGAAACCGCTACTAGGAGACGCTCTCAGGACTATAAATACTCTGGGATAATTTTTTATCACTCTCTTCTGATCTTATCCACCAACATTAACCTCTCGCGAAGAAACACATGAACAATACATATATAGATACACGCACACGTACGTACGTACGCACATTCACTCACTACACATACTTTGGTCCCGATAGGTTTTCACATTCATTTTTTTACACACATTTTTTTCTATGTTGGTTGTATCCTTTGTTGTTAATACATTATCATTTGTTTGTACATGTATATTCGTTCTTGTCCTTTCTTTTCATTTATTTACGTGGACTCACATCCTGAGTCTGCTATGTTAATTGTGGGCATTTCAGGAGACACACGTGTTTATCTCTCAACGCATACACCTGTGACACTAAGCCGTCGGTCCGTGGTTAACTCCCAGTCGCGGCGCGAAGCTGTAAGGTTTCTTTTACCGGCGTAAGATTGGGGTTGACTCTTTGACGCTGCCACCAGCCTGTGTCCCGGTCGTTCGGTGGTCGTCGCTACTCGGCGAAATCCCCTGGTCAGGATACCAATATGTGTGACTCAGCCGTCCAGGCTCGAATCCAGTGATTACGGCACCAATATGTGGCACCAGGGTCGAGTTCTGGTCGTTGATGTTAACGGCTTCACCAGTTGTACCAGTTCAATGCCAACTCTATCGTTCCCAGCTCACTTGCAACGTCTGGTTACTGGAGTAACTGCCTTGATCTCAAGTCTAACCTACCCACGTTGTGACTTTGATCTTAGGTAGACGAGATCAATCAGGCGTCGGGCCGTAGTGTCAGCTGAGTCCAAATTGAAGGTGACATTGCACAAGCGCAAAGAAAAAAATAAATGAAAGAAAAACCCAAGAGGTTCAAGTATGTTAAGAAATAACAATTTAACTTTATCCTTCTGTTATATTCTCCCAGCCCGTTTCCTACGAAATGTGACACTTCTATATTTCAAGCAAGTTGATATCGTAAGTCAACTAATTTAGTTTTTAAGTGCTGGCTTAACTTCGTTCGCCAGTATAACTTGCTATTGGTAGTATCGGCGAAGTCGGAGGTCATGGAATCTCTCGGTCAGCTTCTGCGAGGCAACACCCAAGTTCAAAACCAGCTCAACTGTAACTCAACTCAACTTCAACTACAACTGCAACTTAATTTCTCTATTGAACGACCCATCGACGGTCGTTTATATGGGTACCGACCAAAACCTGGTGTGTGGGCCCGACGCGGCCTGGGGTTCTCGGTAATTTCTATTTTTAACAAGAAATCTCTTTGTTGTCAGGACAGGAAAATTGATTATTTCCCATTTTTGGAAAATTGAACACTTCCCATTTCGGTGGGAAGGGGTCTCCATCGTTCGTGAGGGAAGGTCGGAGGAGAGCTATGCTCCTAGACTCTTTCTCTCTCACATTGATATCTCATACCAATCCCTTCAGTGGGCGTTAACACCTTCGCCCATCACCATGCTACCATACGACCAATGATCTCTCGACAGTGTGGGTGTGGCTAAGCTGGCCTCCTTAAAATTATAATCTAGAATTTTTGTTTACAAAATTCTTCTTTCCCATCGGTCAAAGATTTTTACAATCTCCACATTGCCAATTAAATTTATTATATCTTCTCCTTTTCCTGGGCCACCCAAAAATCACTTATCCAGCACTCTTACCGTCTCACTGGAAAGATAATTAACATTGATTCTCACTGCCTGTCTCTAACCGAAATTTTTACGACCAACACATGTTTTGGCTGATAATTCATATTTGCCTTTCTTTCTATCTCCCTCGGCGATAACTCAACAGGACAAAACCTCACACGTGGCTTCTTCCGCGGGCTATTTTTGTAAACAATTAAAATCTTTCTTTCGTTATAGCTCTTTTTTCCGCTTTAAGAATGTCTATTTTCTGTTTTAATTTCTATGGTTAATTAATTAGTCATTTACCATAGCTAAATAGTGTCACACACCGGTCTGCAACAGACTGAATAAGTTTTTTAAACTTATAGATAACGCAAATTATTACAGTGATGCTGATAGTTTTCAATGTCATCATTAGCATAATGTTAAAGAAATCTTAGAATTGTCTTTGGATTTTGGTCTGTTCTTTATTTTTGCTTTGTGCAATCAGTCAACTGTAGTGCATACATTACATGCATTAGAAAAATACTGAAGCTAATGGGTAGTGTTTAAACACTTATTTGTCTTTTCTTGCTCAACACAGATAATCCCTGATAATGAAAAATGGATTTATAAGAATGTAAACGAAGTAAATTTTGACCAAATACAGGACTGTCTTCCACATATCAACTTAAAGGAAATCTATTTAGATAAATTCTTCTGTATTTGACGTGGTCCAGTAGAAATTCCTTATTACAAATTACTGAAATTTCAATAAACTGTTACTATTTATTATGAGCCCAAAAATGTCGGTCAGTAATTTTGCTGCATGACAACGCCCGTCTTTTTGTTGCAAATACAATTAAATGGGATGAGAATTTTTTCCATATGAAAATTTTCTGTATTTGATAGCGGTTTCAAGAATATTATGACATTGGAAAAGTTTTCAAAGTATTCATTAACTTTACTCTAAAATCGTTCTTTTATGGTAGATTAGACAATTCATCTGAAAGATGGTATAAAGTCATAAAAATCAGAGAAAATCACCCGATAACTAAATAATTATGTCAAATTAATTTTTAAAATTCCAGAGATTTTTGTTAAAAATACCCCAAATATCAGGACACCTAGCTAGCAGCCATGTTTAACAAACTAGTTTGGTCTTGTGTGTGCTTGCACCAAACTAATTTGAACTAATATTATTTACAAGTTCTGTTTTTAAGAGGTCAATTGTTCAAGTTTTGATGATATTAATTTTTTAAGTGATGTACTAATTTGTTTTTACTGATTTTTTTCAAGTCGTTTATTCAAGAGCTTCTTGAAAATTACAAGCAGTTCAGAGCAGTGAAGACAAAAACTATGGACACAAAATTTTTCTTATTGTGTAGATGTCAAGTTCTTATACTGCCCCGCCCAAAATAGCAGAAGCAATTATCGAGTGAGGATGAAAGTGTAAATCATAAACCATTTAAGTTGATGTCATACTTAAACAATTTGAGAAATTCTTTTTCGATATCCCTCTTTCTTTCTTTCTTTCTTTCTTTCTTTCTTTCTTTCTCTTATATATATATATATATATATATATATATATATATATATATATATCAGGGACTGAGCATATGTAAATATGAAAGTGGACATTGAGGTCAACACCCAGCGACGACATAACCATTACCGCCCACCCAATAACTGTCAAGATAGTATAATAGACCTTCTACCCATAATGCACCATTTACCAACATATCTAAATAGTTATGGCAAAACAACACACATGGCCTGAAGATTAGTTTAAGTATGAAACAGACTGTCGCTGGGTGTTGACCTCAACGTCCACTTTGATATATATATATATATATATATATATATATATATATATATATATATATATATATATATATATATATATATTTCAAAGCGAGATGATTTCTTATTAGTCTATTGCTATAAAAAGGTCTAGAGCTCCGAAGATAAAGTGAATGCAGGTTTGATCTCTGCGAAGCAGTATATTTTCTTTAATAATATTTTCGTTATTCTAGTCCGGTAGATGTTTTGAAAAAAAAAGCGGGAATGTCTGCTCAGACACGTATACCTACTGAAATTACATTAATATTAATAAAAATACATATATATATATATATATATATATATATATATATATATTATCCCTCACTGGTAGCATGGATCCGAGTTTCATGCACAATGCAATCTTCAGGTGCTAAATATAGACTGACCGTTACGTAATTTACGTTTTAATAATAAAAAAAATATCTGGTTATCACAATGTTGGCGCAGTCATATATTTTATTGGGGTTACAGTTTTTATTTAAAAAATATATTTAGCCCCATATATATATATATATATATATATATATATATATATATATATATATATATATATATATAATGAAGAAGATAACCTTAAATATTCATTTCGATTATAATTTATTTCGTGAATATCGAAATATCTCTTCAGATCAAACTCTCCTTAGCAAATGGAGACAATACACCGGACGGATATATTAGATCGATAGTGGGGAGGGAAAACAATAGAGAAGAGATGAGATTGAGCGGGGACTATGGAAAAGAAAGGGTTAAGGAAGTAATGACTGGGTAGTATAGTAAGCTTAAACCGGCAGGCCCGGTTTAAATTTACGTATATTATATCCGTCCGGTGTATTGTCTCTATTTACTAAGGAGATTTCGAACTGAAGTGATGAATATTTCGATATTCACGGAATAAATTATAATGTAAAAAATACTTTAGAATTGAGAATACTAATATTTTATATTAAGCATAAAGCGAGATTGATAGTTTTTTACAAAAAGTAAAAATAAAAAATAAACATAATTTACATTGAAAATTAATCTCAGTAGATATTTATTTTTATGCCTGCATTTAACCATCAATTCATTTCCTTTGTTTAATAAGCTAGGGTTATTTAAATGTTTTACATCTACCGCCTTGCCCATTGTAAGATTTGGCTTTAGCTACAATACCCCACATAATAATGGGTGTATTACCACCATTCTTTAATTGCCAGAAATGTTTGGAGAAAGCAGTGCTGTATACGTACCTTACATTGCCTAAAGTCATTTGGTGATGGTAGAAACGAAATCTCCAAGGATTTTCAGTAGAACCAAAATAAAATTTGACATCGTTACCGGAAGGTATACTAGCTCGGTATACTATATTATTATTCAGACATTGGCCGTTTAAGGGACAGATCATATTTTTATATTATATCGAATGGGATGAACGTACATTCTTTCTACCTTTTTATATTAGTAAACCATCCTATGGCTTCTGCTGTTTTATGCCACTGGTTAATTCCTAGAGCTTCTTTCAATGATGTTTTTGCTGATTTTATCGATATTATTTTTAGCTGGGTTGAGTAATCCGTATTGCTGGTTGTTTAGAAAATTTGCTTTTTGTCTTTAATTGTGATGAATGCTTTTTGTTTGTGGGATTGGTAAATCCTATCATCAGTTTTTGATTCAGTGGCTATTTTTTGCTTCATTATTGATGTTATTTTTCGAAATGTTGGGTGCCTTTTTATAAAACCTATTAACGTCTTTATTAATAGCTTCGTCTTACATATCCACATCGATTTGGTAATGGTTACCCGTCTTGTCTGCTCTGATAATTATTTTATCTGATTTTTTTTTATCATTGAAACATCTTTTTTACATTATTCGGAATATTGTCCTCATCTTGGTCGCCATATTTATTACAACGTTTCGGCCGTTGTACGCTCCGGCCTTCTTCAGGTGGTCGGAATGTCGAACTGAACCCTTTATTTCACTCACTGGGGTAGACTGTTCTAGTTCCACGTGCCATGTTTAATGCATGTCATTTGTCAGTTATCGACTGCTAATTCCCTTCTCCAAGGCCTCCACTGCCTTAACCGCTTCATCCACTGTGCTTGAGGACACATGGCACAGTGGATAAAGGTGTTGGTTAGATCCAGTGACAGAACCACAGAGTGTGAGTTCAATACCCGGTTAAGGCAGTAGAGAACTTTCAGAGGGAAATTAACAGGAGATAACTGACAACTGACATCCATTAAACATGGCACGTGGAACTAGAACAGTCTACACCAGTGAGCGAAATAAAAGGTTCAGTTCGACATTCCAACCACCTGAAGAAGGCCGAAGCGTACAACGACCGAGACGTTGTGAGAAATATGGCGACCAAGATGAGGTCAATAGTCCGAATAATGTAAATAGTGTACACAATACCTCATCTCAGAAATATAAACAGATACCAAACGTCTTTTTGCTTTTTTTTTCTTCTTGTTGTTGTAGATCGTTGGTAGTTTTAGTGAATTTAATTTTGTCTATTGCCAAGACAAGATCTTTCTCGAAGTCCAATATTTGTTCGTCGCATGGTGGTGTTTTGGGGGACTTAAATTCATAAAGTTCGGCATCCTTTAAGTTGTTATACTCATTCTTGTATTTAAGGGAGAAGAGTTTCCATTGCATTCTTTTTATGACCCTCTCAATCTTGTGTAAAAGGGTCAGTTTATAACAATTTTTGTCGGGAACTATGGTGTTTTTAGTGGAATAGTCCAAGTTAATTGGTTCGATATTACGATAACGGTGAAGATATAAAGTAGAAATATTTTTATTACACATATAAAAGATCTCAGCTAAAAGTAGCAAGATATGAATATAAATATAATATATCGTACATATAGTGCCGGTGTTAATAAAAACTCGATGTAAACAGCATTCAAAGTCCTTGTGCCGGTGACAGATACGCAACTATCTAAGCCACAAAGCTCTATACGACGAGTAATTCATTCGCAGATAATTTTTCCGCTTCCCCGGAAATTGAAGTATAAATCGAAAATAGAATTTCTGACTAATTGAGCAAAATAATTAAAACTTAAATTATTTAATGCATCAGTTAGTTTGACATAGAAACGATATTCATCTTGGAATAATAAAAAGATTTTCCTCGGGGGTCGGGGTGTATCACTACTTATTCGCTTGTTTGTAATTTTGGTTATCTCGGTATTTTCTTCGCCCTGTTCGCCAGTGTGGCTTCGTCAAGTGGCTGTCACAAATAGGACTATGGCAGGAACCACTTTATTTAATGAGATTGTTATGATTTACGTAGATCTAGAAATGACCAATGACGACCAAGATGGATCAGTGAGTAGAAGGTAAAGGTAGTGACAAAGAGAGTGAAAGAGGGAGATAGAGAGAGAGAGAGAAAGACAGAGAGAGTATGAGAAAAGAGAAAAAAGAGAAAGGGAAGAAAAAGAGAAAATACTGCAAACAAAATCTATTTCATGAATCAAAGTGGGCTTTGATATCTCACTCTCTCTTTGTCTCTCTCTCTCTCTATATATATATATATATATATACACACACACACACACACGTACACGTACGTACGTACATATTTTGAAATGCTACGTTTTAAGTCATCAGAAGGTTGCGTGTTCAAGTCACGTCGGGGTCAGGTTCTTTTCTTTTCGACGATACTCCGGAAGGGAGCCACACTTCACTCATTTGATTTAGTACTGGAAAATTGTACAATTAGTAAACGATCGAATTGTCACTGATTGTTATGTCACAGATATTTTGTTGCTGTCTAAACAATTTGCCTGAGAAGTCTCATAAAAAAATAACAGAGTAAAGTTAAAAACCGGATCACCGCCTGGGCCCTGTGGCGCAACGGTAGCGCGTCTGACTCCAGATCAGAAGGTTGCGTGTTCAAATCACGTCGGGGTCAGATTCTTTTTCTTTACGACGATACTCCAGAAGGGAGACATGCTTCACCCATTTGATTTACTACTGGAAAATTATACAATTCGTAAATGATCGAATTTTCACTGATTGCTATGTCACAGATATTTTGTTGCTGTCTAACAAATTTGCCTGAGAAGTCTCATGAGAAAATAATAGAGTAAAGTTAAGACATGCATCAACGTCTGGGCCCTGTGGCGCAACGGTAGCGCGTCTGACACCAGGTAAGAACGTAGCGTGTTCAAATCACGTCGGGGTCAGATTCTTTACTTTTCGACGATACTCCAGAATGGAGCCACACTTCACTCATTTGATTTAGTACTGGAAAATTGTACAATTAGTAAACGATCGAATTGTCACTGATTGTTATGTCACAGATATTTTGTTGCTGTCTAAACCATTTGCCTGAGAAGTGTCATAAGAAAATAATAGAGTAAAGTTAAACGTCGCGTATGCGTCTGGGCCCTGTGGCGTAACGGTACCGCGTCTGACTCCAGATCAGAAGGTTGCGTGTTCAAATCACGGCGGTGTCATATTCTTTTCTTTTCGACGATACTCCAGAACGGAGCCACATTCACCCATGTGATTTAGGCCTGGAAAATTGTACAATTAGTAAACGATCGAATTGTCACTGATTGTTATGTCACAGATATTTTGTTGCTGTCTTTTGCCTGAGAAGTCTCATAAGAAAATAATAGAGTAAATATTTTTAACGTCTGGGCCCTGTGGCGCAACGGTAGCGCGTCTGACTCCAGATCAGAAGGTTGCGTGTTCAAATCACGTCGGGGTCAGATTCTTTTTCTTTTCGACGATACTGCAGAAGGTAGCCACACTTCACCCATTTGATTTAGTACTGGAAAATTGTACAATCAGTAAACGATCGAATTTTCACTGATTTTTATGTCACAGATATTTTGTTGCTGTCTAAACAATTTGCCTGAGAAGTGTCATAAGAAAATAATAGAGTAAAGTTAAAATCGGCATTAGCATCTGGGCCCTGTGGCGCAACGGTAGCGCGTCTGACTCCAGATCAGAAGGTTGCGTGTTCAAATCACGTCGGGGTCAGATTCTTTTTCTTTTCGACGATACTCCAGAAGGGAGACATGCTTCACCCATTTGATTTACTACTGGAAAATTGTACAATTCGTAAATGATCGAATTTTCACTGATTGCTATGTCACAGATATTTTGTTGCTGTCTAACAAATTTGCCTGAGAAGTCTCATAAGAAAATAATAGAGTAAAGTTAAGACATGCATCAACGTCTGGGCCCTGTGACGCAACGGTAGCGCGTCTGACACCAGATCAGAACGTTGCGTGTTCAAATCACGTCGGGGTCAGATTCTTTACTTTTCGACGATACTCCAGAATGGAGCCACACTTCACTCATTTGATTTAGTACTGGAAAATTGTACAATCAGTAAACGATCGAATTTTCACTGATTTTTCTGTCACAGATATTTTGTTTCTGTCTAAACAATTTGCCTGA
Source organism: Acanthosepion pharaonis (assembly GCA_903632075.3). Lineage (NCBI taxonomy): Eukaryota > Metazoa > Mollusca > Cephalopoda > Sepiida > Sepiidae > Acanthosepion > Acanthosepion pharaonis. Next base: position 345,974 of record CAHIKZ030000647.1, read on the forward strand.
GAAGTGTCATAAGAAAGTAATAGTGTAAATTTAAAACAGGTGTCAACGTCTGGGCCCTGTGACGCAACGGTAGCGCGTCTGATACCAGATCAGAAGGTTGCGTGTTCAAATCACGTCGGGGTCAGATTCTTTTCTTTTCGACGATACTCCAGAAGGTAGCCACACTTCACCCATTTGATTTAGTACTGGAAAATTGTACAATCAGTAAACGATCGAATTTTCACTGATTTTTCTGTCACAGATATTTTGTTGCTGTCTAAACAATTTGCCTGAGAAGTGTCATAAGAAAATAATAGAGTAAAGTTAAAATAGGCATTAACATCTGGGCCCTGTGGCGCAACGGTAGCGCGTCTGACTCCAGATCAGAAGGTTGCGTGTTCAAATCACGCCGGGGTCAGATTCTTTTTTTTTCGACGATACTCCAGAAGGGAGACATACTTCACCCATTTGATTTACTACTGGAAAATTGTACAATTCGTAAATGATCGAATTTTCACTGATTGTTATGTCACAGATATTTTGTTGCTGTCTAACAAATTGCCTGAGAAGTCTCATAAAAAAATATTAGAGTAAAGTTAAGACCTGCATCAACGTCTGGGCCCTGTGGCGCAACGGTAGCGCGTCTGACTCCAGATCAGAAGGTTGCGTGTTCAAATCACGTCGGGGTCAGATTCTTTACTTTTCGACGATACTCCAGAAGGGAGCCACACTTCACTCATTTGATTTAGTACTGGAAAATTGTACAATTAGTAAACGATCGAATTGTCACTGATTTTTCTGTCACAAATATTTTGTTGCTGTCGAAACAATTTGCCTGAGAAGTCTCATAAGAAAATAATAGAGTAAAGTTAAAATAGGCATTAACGTTTGGGCCCTGTGGCGCAACGGTAGCGCGTCTGACTCTAGATCAGAAGGTTGCGTGTTCAAATCACGTCGAGGTCAGATTCTTTTTCTTTTCGACGATACTCCAGAAGGGACATGCTTCACCCATTTGATTTACTACTGGAAAATTGTACAATTCGTAAATGATCGAATTTTCACTGATTGCTATGTCACAGATATTTTTGTTGCTATCTAACAAATTTGCCCGAGAAGTCTCATAAGAAAATAATAGAGTAAAGTTAAGACATGCATCAACGTCTGGGCCCTGTGGCGCAACGGTAGCGTGTCTGACTCCAGATCAGAAGGTTGCGTGTTCAAATCACGTCGGCGTCAGATTCTTTTCTTTTCGACGATACTCCAGAAGGGAGCCACACTTCACTCATTTGATTTAGTACTGGAAAATTGTACAATTAGTAAACGATTGAATTGTCACTGAATGTTATGTCACAGACATTTTGTTGCTGTCTTAGCAACTTGGCTGAGAAGTCTCATATAAAATAATAGAGTAAGGTTAAAACATGCGTCTGCTTCTGGGACCTGTGGCGCAACGGTAGCGCGTCTGACTCCAGATCAGAAGGTTGCGTGTTCAAATCACGTCGGTGTCAGAGTCTTTCCTTTTCGTCGATACTTTAGAAGGGAGCCACACTTCACTCATTTGATTTAGTACTGGAAAATTGTACAATCAGTAAACGATCGAATTTTCACTGATTTTTCTGTCACAGATATTTTGTTTCTGTCTAAGCAACTTGCCTGAGAAGTGTCATAAGAAAGTAATAGAGTAAAGTTAAAACAGGTGTCAACCTCTGGGCCCTGTGGCGCAACAGTAGCGCGTCTGACTCCAGATCAGAAGGTTGCGTGTTCAAATCACGTCGGGGTCATATTCTTTTCTTTTCGACGATACTCCAGAACGGAGCCACATTCACCCATGTGATTTAGGACTGGAAAATTGTACAATTAGTAAACGATCGAATTGTCACTGATTGTTATGTCACAGATATTTTGTTGCTGTCAAAGCAACTTGGCTGAGAAGTCTCATAAGAAAATAATAGAGTAAATATTCCTTAGCGTCTGGGCCCTGTGGCGCAACGGTAGCGCGTCTGACTCCAGATCAGAAGGTTGCGTGTTCAAATCACGTCGAGGTCCGATTCTTTTTCTTTTCGACGATACTGCAGAAGGTAGCCACACTTCACCCATTTGATTTAGTACTGGAAAATTGTACAATCAGTAAACGATGGAATTTTCACTGATTTTTATGTCACAGATATTTTGTTGCTGTCGAAACAATTTGCCTGAGAAGTGTCATAAGAAAATAATAGAGTAAAGTTAAAATAGGCATTAACGTTTGGGCCCTGTGGCGCAACGGTAGCGCGTCTGACTCCAGATCAGAAGGTTGCGTGTTCAAATCACGTCGGGGTCAGATACTTTACTTTTCGACGATACTCCAGAAGGGAGCCACACTTCACTCATTTGATTTAGTACTGGAAAATTGTACAATTAGTAAACGATCGAATAGTCACTGATTGTTATGTCACAGATATTTTGTTGCTGTCGAAACAATTTGCCTGAGAAGTCTCATAAGAAAATAATAGAGTAAAGTTAAACGTCGCGTATGCGTCTGGGCCCTGTGGCGCAACGGTAGCGCGTCTGACTCCAGATCAGAAGGTTGCGTGTTCAAATCACGTCGGGGTCAGAGTCTTTCCTTTTCGACGATACTTTAGAAGGGAGCCACACTTCACTCATTTGATTTAGTACTGGAAAATCGTACAATCAGTAAACGATCGAATTTTCACTGATTTTTATGTCACAGATATTTTGTTGCTGTCTAAGCAACTTGCCTGAGAAGTGTCATAAAAAAATAATAGAGTAACGTTAAATCTTGCATTAGCATCTGGGATCTGTGGCGCGACTGTAGCGCGTCTGATTCTAGATCTGAAGTTTGCGTGTTCAAATCACGTCGGGGTCAGATTCTTTTCTTTTCGACGATACTCCAGAAGGTAGCCAGATTTCACTCATTTGATTTAGTACTGGAAAATTGTACAATTAGTAAACGATTGAATTGTCACTGAATGTTATGTCACAGACATTTTGTTTCTGTCTTAGCAACTTGGCTGTAGAAGTCTCATATAAAATAATAGAGTAAGGTTAAAACATGCGCCTGCTTTTGGGACCTGTACCGCTTCTGACACCAGATCAGAAGGTTGCGTGTTCAAATCACGTCGGGGTCAGATTCTTTACTTTTCGACGATACTCCAGAAGGGAGCCACACTTCACCCATTTGATTTAGTACTGGAAAATTGTACAATTAGTAAACGATCGAATTGTCCCTGATTGTTATGTCACAGATATTTTGTTGCTGTCTAAACAATTTGCCTGAGAAATCTCATAAGAAAATAATAGAGTAAAGTTAAACATCGTATATGCGTCTGGGTCCTGTGTCGCAACGGTAGCGCGTCTGACTTTAGATCAGAAGGTTGCGTGTTCAAATCACGTCGGGGTCAGATTCTTTTCTTTTCGACGATACTCCAGAAGGTAGCCACATTTCACCCATTTGATTTAGTACTGGAACATTGTACAATTAATAAACGATCGAATTGTCACTGATTGTTATGTCACAGATATTTTGTTGCTGTCTAAGCAACTTGGCTGAGAAGTCTCATATAAAATAATAGAGTAAAGTTAAAGCATGGCCCTGCTTTTGGGACCTGTACCGCTTCTGACACCAGATCAGAAGGTTGCGTGTTCAAAGCACGTCGGGGTCAGATTCTTTACTTTTCGACGATACTCCAGAAGGGAGCCACACTTCACCCATTTGATTTAGTACTGAAAAATTGTACAATTAGTAAACGATCGAATTGTCACTGATTGTTATGTCACAGATATTTTGTTGCTGTCTAAACAATTTGCCTGAGAATTGTCATAAGAAAATAATGTAAAGTTAAAATGCATTAACGTTTGGGCCTTGTGGCGCAACGGTAGCGCGTCTGACTCCAGATCAAAAGGTTCCGTGTTCAAATCTGTCTAAATTCTTATTCTTTTCGACGATACTCCAGAAGGAGAGTCTTCACCCATTTGATTTACTACTGGAAAATACAATAAATGAGAATTTTCACTGACGTTATGTCACAGATATTTTGTTGCTGTCTAAACAATTTGCCTGGAAGTCTCATAAGAAAATAATAGAGTAACGTTAAGACATACATCAACGTCTGGGCCCTGTGGCGCAACGGTAGCGCGTCTGACTCCAGATCAGAAGGTTGCGTGTTCAAATCACGTCGGGGTCAGATTCTTTTCTTTTCGACGATACTCCAGAAGGTAGCCACACTTCACCCATTTGATTTAGTACTGGAACATTGTACAATTAATAAACGATCGAATTGTCAGATTGTTATGTCACAGATATTTTGTTGCTGTCGAAACAATTTGCCTGAGAAGTCTCATAAGAAAATAATAGAGTAAAGTTAAACGTCGCATATGCGTCTGGGCCCTGTGGCGCAACGGTAGCGCGTCTGACTCCAGATCAGAAAGTTGCGTGTTCAAATCATGTCGGGGTCAGAGTCTTTCCTTTTCGACGATACTTTAGAAGGGTGCCACACTTCACTCATTTGATTTAATACTGGAAAATTGTACAATTAGTAAACGATCGAATTTTCACTGATTTTTATGTCACAGATATTTTGTTGCTGTCTAAGCAACTTGCCTGAGAAGTGTCATAAAAAAATAATAGAGTAACGTTAAATCTTGCATTAGCATCTGGGATCTGTGGCGCGACTGTAGCGCGTCTGATTCTAGATCTGAAGGTTGCGTGTTCAAATCACGTCGGGGTCAGATTCTTTTCTTTTCGACGATACTCCAGAAGGTAGCCAGATTTCAATCATTTGATTTAGTACTGGAAAATTGTACAATTAGTAAACGATTGAATTGTCACTGAATGTTATGTCACAGACATTTTGTTTCTCTCTTAGCAACTTGGCTGTAGAAGTCTCATATAAAATAATAGAGTAAGGTTAAAACACGCGCCTGCTTTTGGGACCTGTACCGCTTCTGACACCAGATCAGAAGGTTGCGTGTTCAAATCACGTCGGGGTCAGATTCTTTACTTTTCGACGATACTCCAGAAGGGAGCCACACTTCACCCATTTGATTTAGTACTGGAAAATTGTACAATTAGTAAACGATCGAATTGTCCCTGATTGTTATGTCACAGATATTTTGTTGCTGTCTAAACAATTTGCCTGAGAAGTCTCATAAGAAAATAATAGAGTAAAGTTAAACATCGTACATGCGTCTGGGTCCTGTGTCGCAACGGTAGCGCGTCTGACTCCAGATCAGAAGGTTGCGTGTTCAAATCACGTCGGGGTCAGATTCTTTTCTTTTCGACGATACTCCAGAAGGTAGCCACACTTCACCCATTTGATTTAGTACTGGAAAATTGTACAATTAGTAAACGATCGAATTGTCACTGATTGTTATGTCACAGATATTTTGTTGCTGTCTAAACAATTTGCCTGAGAAGTGTCATAAGAAAATAATAGAGTAAAGTTAAAATAGGCATTAACGTTTGGGCCCTGTGGCGCAACGGTAGCGCGTCTGACTCCAGATCAAAAGGTTCCGTGTTCAAATCACGTCGAGGTCAGATTCTTTTTCTTTTCGACGATACTCCAGAAGGGAGACATGCTTCACCCATTTGATTTACTACTGGAAAATTGTACAATTCGTAAATGATCGAATTTTCACTGATTGCTATGTCACAGATATTTTGTTGCTGTCTAACAAATTTGCCTGAGAAGTCTCATAAGAAAATAATAGAGTAAAGTTAAGACATACATCAACGTCTTGGCCCTGTGGCGCAACGGTAGCGCGTCTGACTCCAGATCAGAAGGTTGCGTGTTCAAATCACGTCGGGGTCAGATTCGTTTCTTTTCGACGATACTCCAGAAGGTAGCCACACTTCACCCATTTGATTTAGTACTGGAACATTGTACAATTAATAAACGATCGAATTGTCACTGATTGTTATGTCACAGATATTTTGTTGCTGTCTAAGCAACTTGGCTGTGAAGTCTCATATAAAATAATAGAGTAAAGTTAAAGCATGGGCCTTCTTTTGGGACCTGTAGCGCTTCTGACACCAGATCAGAAGGTTGCGTGTTCAAATCACGTCGGGGTCAGATTCTTTACTTTTCGACGATACTCCAGAAGGGAGCCACACTTCACCCATTTGATTTAGTACTGGAAAATTGTACAATTAGTAAACGATCGAATTGTCACTGATTGTTATGTCACAGATATTTTGTTGCTGTCTAAGCAACTTGGCTGAGAAGTCTCATATAAAATAATAGAGTAAGGTTAAAACATGCGTCTGCTTCTGGGACCTGTAGCGCTTCTGACACCAGATCAGAAGGTTGCGTGTTCAAATCACGTCGGTGTCAATTTTTTTCTTTCCGACGATACTCCAGAAGGTAGCCACACTTCACCCATTTGATTTAGTACTGGAAAATTGTACAATCAGTAAACGATGGAATTTTCACTGATTTTTATGTCCCAGATATTTTGTTGCTGTCTAAACAATTTGCCTGAGAAGTGTCATAAGAAAATAATAGAGTAAAGTTAAAACATGCTTAAACGTCTGGCCCCTGTGGCGCAACTGTAGCGCGTCTGACTCCAGATCAGAAGGTTGCGTGTTCAAATCACGTCGGGGTCAGATTCTTTTTCTTTTCGACGATACTCCAGAAGGGAGACATGCTTCACCCATTTGATTTACTACTGGAAAATTGTACAATTCGTAAATGATCGAATTTTCACTGATTGCTATGTCACAGATATTTTGTTGCTGTCTAAACAATTTGCCTGAGAAGTGTCATAAGAAAATAATAGAGTAAAGTTAAAATCGACATTAGCATCTGGGCCCTGTGGCGCAACGGTAGCGCGTCTGACTCCAGATCAGAAGGTTGCGTGTTCAAATCACGTCGGGGTCAGATTCTTTTCTTTTCGACGATACTCCAGAAGGTAGCCACACTTCACCCATTTGATTTAGTACTGGAAAATTGTACAATCAGTAAACGATCGAATTTTCACTGATTTTTCTGTCACAGATATTTTGTTGCTGTCTAAGCAACTTGCCTGAGAAGTGTCATAAGAAAGTAATAGAGTAAAGTTAAAACAGGCGCCAACGTCTGGGCCCTGTGGCGCAACGGTAGCGCGTCTGACTCCAGATCAGAAGGTTGCGTGTTCAAATCACGTCGGGGTCAGATTCTTTTCTTTTCGACGATACTCCAGAAGGTAGCCACACTTCACCCATTTGATTTAGTACTGGAACATTGTACAATTAATAAACGATCGAATTGTCACTGATTGTTATGTCACAGATATTTTGTTGCTGTCTAAGCAACTTGGCTGAGAAGTCTCATATAAAATAATAGAGTAAAGTTAAAGCATGGGCCTTCTTTTGGGACCTGTAGCGCTTCTGACACCAGATCAGAAGGTTGCGTGTTCAAATCACGTCGGGGTCAGATTCTTTACTTTTCGACGATACTCCAGAAGGGAGCCACACTTCACCCATTTCATTTAGTACTGGAAAATTGTACAATTAGTAAACGATCGAATTTTCACTGATTTTTATGTCACAGATATTTTGTTGCTGTCTAAACAATTTGCCTGAGAAGTGTCATAAGAAAATAATAGAGTAAAGTTAAAATCGACATTAGCATCTGGGCCCTGTGGCGCAACGGTAGCGCGTCTGACTCCAGATCAGAAGGTTGCGTGTTCAAATCACGTCGGGGTCAGATTCTTTTTCTTTTCGACGATACTCCAGAAGGGAGACATGCTTCACCCATTTGATTTACTACTGGAAAATTGTACAATTAGTAAACGATCGAATTGTCACTGATTGTTATGTCACAGATATTTTGTTGCTGTCTAAACCATTTGCCTGAGAAGTGTCATAAGAAAATAATAGAGTAAAGTTAAACATCGCGTATGCGTCTGGGCCCTGTGGCGTAACGGTAGCGCGTCTGACTCCAGATCAGAAGGTTGCGTGTTCAAATCTCGGCGGGGTCATATTCTTTTCTTTTCGACGATACTCCAGAACGGAGCCACATTCACCCATGTGATTTAGGCCTGGAAAATTGTACAATTAGTAAACGATCGAATTGTCACTGATTGTTATGTCACAGATATTTTGTTGCTGTCAAAGCAACTTGCCTGAGAAGTCTCATAAGAAAATAATAGAGTAAATATTCCTTAACGTCTGGGCCCTGTGGCGCAACGGTAGCGCGTCTGACTCCAGATCAGAAGGTTGCGTGTTCAAATCACGTCGGTGTCAGAGTCTTTCCTTTTCGACGATACTTTAGAAGGGAGCCACACTTCACTCATTTGATTTAGTACTGGAAAATTGTACAATCAGTAAACGATCGAATTTTCACTGATTTTTATGTCACAGATATTTTGTTACTGTCTAAGCAACTAGCCTGAGAAGTGTCATAAAAAAATAATAGAGTAACGTTAAATCTTGCATTAGCATCTGGGATCTGTGGCGCGACTGTAGCGCGTCTGATTCTAGATCTGAAGGTTGCGTGTTCAAATCACGTCGGGGTCAGATTCTTTTCTTTTCGACGATACTCCAGAAGGGAGCCAGGTTTCACTCATTTGATTTAGTACTGGAAAATTGTACAATTAGTAAACGATTGAATTGTCACTGAATGTTATGTCACAGACATTTTGTTTCTGTCTTAGCAACTTGGCTGTAGAAGTCTCATATAAAATAATAGAGTAAGGTTAAAACATGCGTCTGCTTCTGGTACCTGTAGCACTTCTGACACCAGATCAGAAGGTTGCCTGTTCAAATCACGTCGGTGTCAATTTTTTTTCTTTCCGACGATACTCCAGAAGGTAGCCACACTTCACCCATTTGATTTAGTACTGGAAAATTGTACAATCAGTAAACGATCGAATTGTCCCTGATTTTTATGTCACAGATATTTTGTTGCTGTCTAAACAATTTGCCTGAGAAGTGTCATAAGAAAATAATAGAGTAAAGTTAAAGCATGCGTCAGTTTCTGGGACCTGTGGCGCAACGGTAGCGCTTCTGACACCAGATCAGAACGTTGCGTGTTCAAATCACGTCGGGGTCAGATTCTTTACTTTTCGACGATACTCCAGAAGGGAGCCACACTTCACTCATTTGATTTAGTACTGGAAAATTGTACAATCAGTTAACGATCTGATTTTTCTGTCACAGATATTTTGTTGCTGTCTAAGCAACTTGCCTGAGAAGTGTCATAAGAAAATAATAGAGTAAAGTTAAAACAGGTGTTAACGTCTGGGCCCTGTGGCGCAACGGTAGCGCGTCTGACTCCAGATCAGAAGGTTGCGTGTTCAAATCACGTCAGGGTCAGATTCTTTTCTTTTTCGACGATACTCCAGAAGGTAGCCACACTTAACCCATTTGATTTAGTACTGGAACTTTGTACAATTAATAAACGATCGAATTGTCACTGATTGTTATGTCACAGATATTTTGTTGCTGTCTAAGCAACTTGGCTGAGAAGTCTCATATAAAATAATAGAGTAAAGTTAAAACATGCGCCTGCTTTTGGGACCTGTACCGCTTCTGACACCAGATCAGAAGGTTGCGTGTTCAAATCACGTCGGGGTCAGATTCTTTACTTTTCGATGATACTCCAGAAGGGAGCCACACTTCACCCATTTGATTTAGTACTGGAAAATTGTACAATTAGTAAACGATCGAATTGTCACTGATTGTTATGTCACAGATATTTTGTTGCTCTCTAAACAATTTGCCTGAGAAGTCTCATGAGAAAATAATAGAGTAAAGTTAAACTTCGCATATGCGTCTGGGCACTGTGGCGTAACGGTAGCGCGTCTGACTCCAGATCAGAAGCTTGCGTGTTTAAATCACGTCGGGGTCAGATTCTTTTCTTTTCGACGATACTCCAGAACGGAGCCACATTCACCCATGTGATTTAGGACTGGAAAATTGTACAATTAGTAAACGATCGAATTGTCACTGATTGTTATGTCACAGATATTTTGTTGCTGTCAAAGCAACTTGCCTGAGAAGTCTCATAAGAAAATAATAGAGTAAAGTTAAAACGTGCTTCAGCGTCTGGTCCCTGTGGCGCAACGGTAGCTCGTCTGACTCCAGATTAGAAGGTTGCGTGTTCAAATCGCTTCGGGGTCAGTTTCATTTCTTTTCGACGATACTCCAGAAGGGAGCCACACTTCACCCATTTGATTTAGTACTGGAAAATTGTACAATTAGTAAACGACCGAATTGTCACTGATTGGTATGTCACAGTTATTTTGTTGCTGTCTAAACAACTTGCCTGAGAAGTCTCTAAAGAATATAATCGAGTAATGTGACACTATTTTGCGGTTGCGTGAAAATGAAAAGCGAGAAATAATTAAGGCGAGAAGAAGCTGAAATAATTATTCGTAAGATATCGGATGTTTGGAATTAATTTATGTTATGACGCGGTGAAAGATGATAGCAATCTGCCCATGGCAATAATGAAAATTTCAAATTGGTCAAGTGGCCTAGAAAACAGAAAGCTAAGAGTTAATATTAATAAGTCACGTATTGACCGAGAAAGACATCAGCTGAGGACTACCCCCAAGGAGAGAAGGGAAGCAAGGGAAAAGAGAAAGGAAAGGAATAAACCATTAACTATCCTTCGGAGATATCATTTGGTTTTGGGGAAAACAGCTGCTTTATGTTCAGACTTATCCATGATAAGAGTTTGTTACCTTGACAGATCTTGGCGACGGAAGCACGTAGGCATTAAGGTATTTGACGAAAATCTTGTTGACGAACTCCAGATGAAATTCGGTTAAGATAGAGATTAGGGACCACAACATGAGTCGTGGGAGGTGTGCTCGGTGAAGAAAAAAAAAGTAAGATAATTTTTTTTTCCTTTGAGCGAAATTTTTAAACTGAGGCCAGTCTAGCCCCATCCACGCTGCTGGGCGTTCATTGGCTGAATGGTGTCGTAAGCGGTAGACGAAGGTAAACTATAAGAAACGAGGGGAAACATGTTGACGCCCTCTGAGGGGATTGGTATGAGATACCAATATAAGAAAGGAAGAATTTGGGAGGACGATTCCCTTAAAGTAGAAAGTAATGGACTTCCAAAAATGGAAAGTAATAAATTTTCCTGTGAGAAAACAAAGAAATCCTTATTGTGGATTTAGAATTATCAAGGAACCTCAAACCCCGAAAGCCCACCCCGGTTTTGGTCGGCGTCCATATAAGAAGAGTCGCAGCGAGTTAGCCAGTAGTTGGAAAGTCAGAGAGAAGTTAGTTGCAGTTTAAGCTGTTGAGCTCTGAGACCAGCCTCGCAGGAAGCTGACCGAAGATCACGCATCCCGACTTCAACTTCTAACCAAAAAGAATTTGTTTTTGAAGGACGACTTAGACTCACACCACCCAAACAAGTTTTACGAATATCGCCTGAAGATACAAAAAAAAAAAAAAAAACAGTTTCTTAAAAAAACAACTTAAGATGTTAAGACTCACCTAACAAACACAAAGTGTCACGAATCCATATTAGTGGTTTGGAAGAAAGATGCAGTCCTGTATTCAGAAACCAGATATAAAATATTATTATTTTTTTAACACATTTGAACTTTTCGAGTTGTTACTTTATTTTCTTTTACATATAGTTGTGCGGTGTTACCTTTGCTCAGACTCGGCTTGCATTGCGGCCCGGCGACTGATTGATTTCGTCTACCAAAGATCAAATCACAACGTGGGTAGGTTAGACTAGAAATCAAAGCAGTTACTTCGGTAACCAGACGTTGGAGGCGAGCTGGGAACGACAAAGCTGATACCGAATCTAACCAGATTCCCATCCGAATCAGCAAAAGGTTAGAACGTCAGATTTGGTGCTGTGACCAATACCAAGTCACATAGGTCGTCACAGGATAGCACGGCAGCGGGCGCGGAGAGAGGCCGGGGTGACGTCACAGTAAAGTTAAAACTTGCATTATCGTCTGGGCCCTGCGGCGCAACGATAGCGCGTCTGATTCCAGTTCAGAAGGTTGCGTGTTCAAATCACGTCGGGGTCAGATTCTTTCCTTTTCGACGGTACTCCAGAAGGGAGCCACACTTCACCCATTTGATTTAGTACTGGAAAATTGTACAATTAGTAAACGATCGAATCGTCACTGGTTGTTATGTAAAGATATTTTGTTGCTGTCACAGAAATTTGCCTGAGATGTGTCAAAAGAAAATAAAAGAGTAAAGTTAAAACTTGCATTAGCGTCTGGGGCCTCTAGCGCAACGGTATCTCGTCTGACTTCAGATCAGAAGGTTGTGTGTTCAAAACACGTTGGGGTCAGCTTATTTTCATTTTGACGATACTCCAGAATGGACCCACACTTCACGTATTCGATTTACTACTGGAAAATTGTACAATTAGTAAACGATCGAATCGTCACTGATTGTTGTGTCATAGATATTTTGTCGTTGCGTTCCTTGGCGTCTAGTCTCTGTGAGGCAACGGTAGTTCCTCTTCTCAGTCGGAATGTTTCCTGTTCAATCACATCAAACTCTTTTTCATTTCTTTTTTTTTTTTTTTTTTTTTAAGGTTAAATGAAAAATGTCTTTTAATTGTCAGGCAAATTTAAAGTAATTCGCGATACCCAATGTTTAAAACAATTTTTAAATAATCAAAGGACTTTCTTGTAATTTTCATTTTAGCTTTAATTAAAATCTAAATGATTACATTTTTTCTTTCCATGAAGCAAAATAATCTCTTTACTTTTATGTTATATACCGATGTACCTATGAACACTAACGGGTATGTCCTAATCCTCATAAATACATTGGACACTATTGTAAGTGAGAGTAAGATGCTGTCTAAATAGTTGTCCACTTGCAGTGGTTTACCTAATTTACGCCACTGGCGAGCATTGTATTTTGTTGATGTTATAAAGATTACCATTTCATTTCCTACGTTCCGTTTGGTTATTCTTCATTCAGTAACCTTTCCTGGGTTATGATAGATAGATAGATAGATAGATAGATAGATAGATAGATAGATAGATAGATAGATAGATAATGAGCTGAATGTCATTGTGTTATATATCCTACCTATGGACACTAATGTGTATCCTCATAATATAGATAGATAATGAGCTGAATGTCATTGTGTTATATATCCTACCTATTGGACACTATTGTAAGTGAGGATAATATTCTGTCTAAGTATCCCTCCACTAGCAGCTGTCTGCATACTTCTCGCCGCTGGCGAGTATTTTATTTTGTTGATATTATGCAGAATACCATTTCTTTTCCAACCTCCGTTTTGCTTATTGCGCATTCACTAACCTTTTCTACGTTACAACAATATAATTTTAAAAAAGTGGCGTGAACGCTGTTTTTATATAATTTTAAATAGTCAGCAGTCCTAAAAATGTTGGAAAATATTCTCCGTAATCTAATTTTAGGAATGTTGATTTTAAATTTGCTATCGTCATCGCTCTTATTTTCTGATATAGTCGCCTATACTTTAAAAAATGAGCACATTTATGACCATAAAAAAAAATTTGAAATTCTTTTAAAAATCCTGGAGCTTGAAAACTGGTATTAAGCTTTACCATTTTATGTAAATATAGTTTTCTTTTAATAATAATATAAAAAAAGATTAAATTAATATTAGTTTTCACTTAATAATAATAGAAAAAAGCTTAAATTAATACAGAATTTTAAAAGATTAAAACTTTATAAAGTTTCCTAATTAAAATTTTTGATAAAATGAAAAAATTCTTGTAAAATTTCATTATTCAGCGAAATTTTTTTAAGACAATAGTGTCTATAATATAATTTATTTACAAAAGTAATTAAAAGATTTTCTCATTAAATAATGTCATAGTTTTATTACATTTTTTAGTTTACCATTCGAAGCAGATTTTCGGTAAAAATAGTAAAAGCTTGAAAAAAGAAAATTGGATGATTTACATTCTCCAAGGAATCCCACTTTTAACTAATGGAAATAATTTTGGAAAGGAAAAGAAATTACTCGAAATTTCTTAAAATTAAGTAGCGGGTAACATATGTAAAAAAAATATTTTTTACCAAGAAAACAAAAAATTAAAAAAAAAACTTAATTCATTTGTGAATAAGTCATGAAAGTTTAAGATCCAAAAATTATTTGATTTTTGCAAGAATGTCCAAATCAATGCGTTTTTACCGGAGAAAAGCGCAAAAATACTTAATTGTAAAACAGGTTTTTTAACCAAAATTTCGAACGTGTATAAAAAAATTTTTAAAAAATAATTAAAAAAATGCGTTGATCTTTCCTCTTAATAATTACATCAACACTTTGGTGATAAAACTTTGTTTTTATTAAGTTTGGAGCTTTTTTTCATCATGCATCTCTTGTTTTTTTTCTTCTGTTTTTTTTTCAGCGAAAAGCGGAGGTGCCTAAATAAAACCATATTTTCCACATTACTGGCCCTGTGGCACAACGGTAGCATGTCTGACTCCAGATGAGATGATTAAGGATTCAATTCACGTTGAGGTCGGTAACAGTTTTAAACATTTAATATTGAAGTTAATTATACGGATATGAAAAATACAAAATAAAATCTCTCTCTCTTTTTTTAAAATTTATTTTATATATATATATATATATATATATATATATATATATATATATATATACTAGCAGTAGAGCCAGGGATGTAAAAGAGATAGATCAAGTATCGACCATCATAAAGACTGAAAAATAAAATTGACAAAGATTATTGTTTAAGGTTGACAGACACACATGTCTTAATTAGTTTTTTTTTTGTTTTTTTTACGAATTGGTCAAACCCAAACTCAAACAAAAACATTGTTTTCAATCGTTATGAGTCTACCGATTGAATAGAATTTTTCAATTTTATTATAAACAATAGTCTTGTAAATGGAATTTTTAAAGTATTCTGAATGTAAAAATAAAGAAAAAAGTGTGCAAGACAATAAGAAACACTACCTGCCAAAAAAGAAGTGAAGTTTTGTTGAAATCGGTTGAAAAATGTAGGACATCCGATCCCATATATAAACGAACACACACACACAAACAACCTGGGTTTTATAATAAGTAAAACTCGATATGAGTTGTCCCCCTTTCATCCTGGCGACAGAATCGTGTTTTCAAATTGATTTCGTGCAAAAAACAATTTGTTTTTCAATTTTTGGCGCTGTCAGAACCACCGCAAGGTAATTTTACGTAGTCCTGTGAAGTTTTATTTGAAATCGGTTGAAAAATGTAGGAAATCAATCAATATATAAACGTACACACACACACACACACACACACACACACACACACACACACACACACACACACACACACACACACAACCTGCGTTTTATAATAAGTAAGATATATATATATATGTACTGTATATTTCCACGTACAAAATGACCTTTAAATCCTCAAAATCACACTTAAAAATTGGGGGTCGTCTTATACTACAATTCTAAAAAGAAATCTTAAATTCTGAGTGTTGTTTGTCGGTAGGCTAACCTCGGCCACGGTGCGATAACCAATAACATACAGGAAAAGATTCACATTACCAAATAAACTGATGATAACAATAATAAAACCATTTCTACCTTATATATTACTGGCATAACTTCATAATAAATTGCAAATTCAAGGAATAATTCCATATCAATGAAACCAACTTGGATCCATATAAGCTCAGCGGAGAAAATGTAAACATCGAGTTATGATTGCGAATAAAAAAGTTGAAAGTGGAATATACTGTTATTAGCGGTATTTTGTGATTGTAAATGAAGTATAAGTAAATAGCCATTAGTACACTAGGTTGTTTGTAACTATTTAGGAAAAGAAGAGGAAGAATCAGAAGAATCAGTATTCGTAAGAGATCACGTGATGAAACGTAAGCAAAACGATGGTTTCTCTTTTATGGGACGTGTGTCAGAATAACATGATATAGAATCGGGTTAATTATTTCTTTTATTTTGAATTTCTAAGGATACAGTAAATAACAACATTTTCAATATCGTCATTAATCAATGAACAGTTGGCTTGTAACTAGAGGTATAGGATAAATTCATGAAAATTTGCTATTTTTTAATTTCATTTTATCTAAAGGTCTCCTTTATATATATATATATATATATATATATATATATATATATATATATATATATATATATATATTGTTACGTGTTGATAATTGTAACCAAGGAAAAAATGATTTACCACAACACAGAGCTAAATCACAAACAAATATTTAATTTACTAAAACAAAACATAAAATATATACAAGATAAACAATTGTGGCCTACAAAACAGAAAACACAGAGTTACTGGCGAAGTGTTACGAGGGAGAAGGAAAGGGAGTCAAATATCTTTATCACTTTAGGGCTAGTGAAGTAATCTAAGTGCTATATTTGGAAATCCACAAAGGTGGTGTAAATAAATATTAATTTTTTAGTTTGGTCAATGAAAATTAGTCAAAATTCTATTTATCAAATTTGTTCCATGAAATTCTCTTTTGGGTTTTGGTTGGTCGGCAACTTTTTATAGAGATGCTTTCGGCTGGATATAATAGTCATTGAATCAAAAGCCGGAGTTGATAACAACAGAAATTCCCATTCATCAACGTTATTTATTTCTGTAAAATACAGAAAATGTGGCACAAGGCCGAAAAGGGGGAGGGGCAAAAGGACGGTCATCATCTGTCTTAATTAATAACTTAGCTAGCCACAACCACTGACCCAATCATACAAGACAATAATCCTAGCACCAAAACCACACATTCATACTTACCTTTCTTACTACATTCACCAAAATACCTCATTGTCTCAATGAACAACCTAACTAGACCCAGTATGTACAAATCTTTGTCTGTGTGGGAGGGGAATAAAAACAACAAGCTAAAAAAACCCCCAATGATATATATACAGAATGATAAACTATTTTTACAGGAAACTAAACAAAATCGTGTTAGTAATAAAACCCCTCACAAACCTTAATTGTGGCAGAAAATTCAGTAAACTGGACGAAATCGATGCGGGGCTTTAAGAAAATAGAAAACCATTCATTCATCCCAAGCACTCACACAGACATGCACTCAATCTGACACAACAACAAATACGAAAAAAAAACACACACGCGAAACGAAAAGCGCCCCGCACCCACCAGAGAACTGAAATCACTAACCACCTAAACGAGGGAGGGATGGGGAGTTAAACTAAAAAGAAAAAAAAGGGACAGAAATAAAAGGGGCCAATGAGCAAACATACCTAGCTAAGTTAACTGAAAAAGAAAAACTAAAGCATCAAAAAACCTAACTTCTAACCTAAACCAGGGAAGGGTTGCCCAAGTTCAACCCAGTAAAACAATATCCTGATGCCTAACCGGCATCAAAATGCCACTCCAGGTCAGCCCCTTTTACACGACACAAACGCGCAAGATTCACCCAACTTTTGCTGAATTCTGATGAGGTGAGTCGCCGCCTTTCCGTTCTAATCTTGACTTTAAGCTGATGCTTGAAGTACAAGATCAGTTGGGAAGAAGTGAACTCGCCCTCATAGAATCCCTTCTGACGCGTCGTCCAAATCACGACTCTCATAACACCTAGTAAGCAAAAGAACACATAATGTTCAGCCTTCGTCATCTGCGGCACCACATTGCTACAAACAGAACTGGCCTCAAGGACAAAGAACTTTCCCTGCAGCATGCGGACAATGAGGCCTTCAACAAACTTGCACAACGGCACTACCACCCTGCAATGAAAGAAGGCGTGACCAATGGTCTCGACTTCCCCCGTACAGCGACGGCAGTTTGGAGATTTCTCCAAACCCGATGAACAAAGTCTTTTGCCGACCCAGAGGGCCCCACGAATCACCAGCCAGGTGAGTGATGCCTCATCGTTAGTGAGGCATTTCAACCCGGGCGCCCAAGGCCATATCGAGCGAGCCTCCTGCTTCGTAAGCCCGAGCTCGTCAATCAGATCATCCTGAATGGCCCCCCTAACTAACACTTGATACAATGCCCGACGAGACAACGCCTGAGCTTTGGAGAGGCCATCCGTCGCTCGTAAGAGGCATTTCAGAGCACGACGACATTCACCTCACGGTAGAAGGAGCACTCGGCTCGGGGTGTACGGCCGGCCTCCTCACACGAGTGGATACTTCTCAGGGATGGGAAGTTTCTACGGACGTCTTCCTTCCAGAAGGCGCCCACCTCATCCGATTCGCGACACATTCGGTCTAAGAAGGTGATGCGAAGCATATGTTGACGAATCTCAATGCTAGGCATACCCAGACCGCCTTCAGCAGGATGAAGGCAACAGATCTCCCGAGAGACTCTGGCGGCCTTGCCACCCCACAAGAAGGAGAACAAGAGCCTCACTAACGCCAGTAAAGTGTCAAACGGAAGTGGAAGCACAGAGAGTCGGTAAAGGAGAATCGGGTAGATGTGTGAAACACATACTTCCGCCCTCCCCTTCAAGGAAAGCCTCCTCCGAGACCACAAATTAATTGCGATCTCGGCCTTCCCTTGCACCTCCGACCAATTCATATCCAACTGGAGATCAGGACCGAACCAGACGCCGAGAATCTTGATCGGCCCATCCGTCCAGAGGAAAGGTCCGGGAAGAGAAACTCCCTTCCACGCACCCAACCGCAAGCCAACAGACTTATCGCGGTTGATCTTGGCCCCTGTCACCATCTCATAACCACTGATCTCTTTGCTGACTTCGTCAATCTCGGCTCTGCTCGACACAAGAACCGAAACGTCATCAGCATAGGCGGAATACCTGGCCGAGGTGGTAGCCCCAGGCAGGGAGATTCCACGTAGGACCGGATTCGCCTTTAACTTGCGAAGGAATGGTTCCAACGCAAGAACGTAAAGCAATGGCGATAACGGACAACCTTGACGAATGGAGCGAGACAATACGAAAGGCTTCGATCTTACCCCATTCACTTTTACCAGCGCACCGGGGGTCGCATACAAAAGTCGGATCCAGGAGCGAAAGTCGGCTCCGAAACCGGCAGCCGAAAGGACAGCCTCCAGAAAGCGATGGTCAACCCTATCGAAGGCCTTGGACTGATCTAAATTTATCAGCGCGGCTTCACTGTCGACTTGTTCTAAGATCAAGCGTACCATATGAAGGTTATCCTGAATAGTCCTGCCCTTCACAGCACAAGTCTGTTCGGGGCCAATCAGACGAGACAGGACAAGCTGCAAACGGTTGGCTAAGATCTTCGCCAAAAACTTTAAGTCAGTATTTAACATCGTTAAAGGGCGAAAGTTCCCTAACCCATCCCCACCGTTCTTGTCCTTACGCAGCAACTTGATCACACCCTGGTGAAGCGTTGGGGTATAGACCCCTGCTTCATCCAGTTGCAGAAATCAGTTCCAGCAAAGGAACAAAAACGGGCGACTGCCTCAAGTAAACTTCATAGGGAAGACCATCTAGTTCCGGAGATTTATCCAGGCCAACCTGTTTCAGCGCTTCCCAGATTTCCGACTCCGTAATTGGACCCTCGCACCTAGCCGCTTCAGCTGCCTCGAGGCAGGGAAAGTCGGCCAAATAGGCGTCGAACTGAGCAGGGCTCAGACCGGGATCCCTGGTGAAAAGCTCCTGAAAGTAGTCCTGAAAGGCCTCGCATATGCCCGCGTTTGTAGTCACGGTCCGATTATCCGGCAATGTGACGCACGCGATATGTCGTTGAGCCGCGCTCCGATTTTCCTCTGCACGCAGTTCAGCGGCCATATTCGTCGCCTCAGAGGACATTCTTTTTAACCTAGCCCTAACTACCAGAGCTTGATCCTTCTTGATAAGCAAGGAGGACAACTTTGCCTTAGCTAAGGCTATTTCCCCACTATCACGGGATTTCACTGCCCGATCAACTTTTTGTTCTAAGGCCGTTTGCGCCGCTAATCTATCTAGATTGAGTCGACGGCTAAATTCAGCAGCAAACGTTCTAATTTTCGATTTTAATTTACCCCACCAGGCGTTCCCAATAACCGCCCCCGTCAATTCCCTTTGAATCATTAGTAAAAGCTGGTCCCGGAAATCCTGCTCACCAAATAGTGAACAGTTTAATTTCCAGTAGCCAGCCAGCTTAGCCTTAGGCTTATCTAAGTTTACACGGACCCGGACAAGCCTATGATCCGTATAAACTATATAGTGGAAACTTGGACACCCTAAGAGCCCTACATCGACTCTCCTAACTAAGACTCGGTCGAGGTAGCTAGCAAGCGTCCCAGGAACCGAGCTGCCACTATTTGTCCGAGTGTGTTCATTCCGGTACTTATCGACAAGATCAAACTCATCGATAAAGCCCCGAAATGGTTTCACGTCCGGGTTGTTAGTACCTTGTTTATGCCCTACACGATCTATATCGGGGTCAAGGACGGCATTCCAATCCCCCGCTAAAACTACCCGACGAGATGTCGTCAAGTACGGCGCGATCTGCCGAAACAAAGCAGACCGCTCGGCATGGTTATTGGGCGGATAAACCCCAATGAGACGTAGCGCCTTATCCTTTATAGTAACATCCAGCACGCAATGCCTGCCCGCCGGATCTACGAAGACAAGGGTACATGCAGCCCTCAAAGACCTGCTCACCAGCCAAGAGACACCCCTCGATCGACCATCAAAACATGCTGAATAAAGGGCGAACCCCTTAGACAGTATGTCCTCACGGTCATAAGAAGAAAACCGGGTCTCTTGTACACAACAAACATTCACCCCGAGGCGCTGAAGGTCGCGAGTAAGCCTCGCCCTGCGAGACTCCGACCTCAGGCCTCGGACATTTATACTAGCTAACCAGAGAGACATAGTGAAGACCGATTAGGGTTGAGGTACTGGTTTGAACATGGACGGGGTAAGGATACCGACCGCCTCTCCCATAGACCCATGGCCCATCTCAGTCTTGATGGTGCCGTCTTGGGAGATTCCGCCGATATCCCAGGGGAAAGTCAATTTAAGTGCTCTATATAGGGAGGGGTGAACTAAAACTGGGACCCTCCCTGCACAAAATTGCTTTAAATTTTTTAATTGTTCGTTCTGTGTGATCGCAACGCCATTTTGTATGCACTGTTGGCCTCATCAAGCATAGCCCAAATCAGCTTTGCCCCAGGTCCAGTTCTGATCACTGTCAGAACCCTTTGGGCCAGCGGGAAGTTTTGAGGCACTTCTATATCCTTGTCCGCGAACTGTCGAATCGAGAGCAAATATTTTAAGTCCTTAATACGGTTGCCGTAGTCCCTGGCCCTTTCGGCCTGGGCAGGGGTAACACGACAAACGTCTTCTCCGGAGTTATAAATAGGCTTCTGTGCCTTCTTTTTATCTTTCATCTCCTGAGAGGGGCTTCGCTGACGTTTGGAAGCGGGAGGTGGCATGTCCGCTTTTTTAATAGGGGAATGACTGGGCGTACGTAGAGGAGAGACGGACGGTTTTTGTTTAACAGGGGAAGGAGTGGGTGTGTTGAGGGGTGTATAAAATGATCGATGTCTGTAAGGGCTGGGATCTCTACTGAGGGGAAGCGATTTGGAAGGAGATATCTGGGGTGAAGGTCGTTTCTTAGGAGAGGGTATGGACCGTGTAGAGGACGTGGAAAGAGAAGGGTCTGGGGATTGAGAGATGCGTTGACTATCCAGTTTCTTTTTGAGTTCCTTAATTTTTTCCGTCTTTTCAAATCCGGGATCAAATTTCTTTTGTTTGTCTTGGAAAGACATTTGAGAGGCCGGGGCATCGCCCTTAACGTTGCCAGTTGGTGTGGGGCTGTTAGTGCCTTTCGTCCTTGGGGCTTCAGGGGACTGAGGACCCGCTGCCCGGCGCTTCCTCTGGCCTTACCAGCAACTAGCCATTCCCCTCCCCTTCTCCGCAACTGCACTAGCAGAGGGGCGAAGGCTCTTTGGGGAATGTGGTCTGTTGACCAACCGGAGGAGTTTCCCTACCGGTCCCAGAAGCTGGCATGCCCATTACAGGCGAGGCGGTAGGTAAAGACTCGGTCAGAGGGTGATTCTGGTCAACGGGAGATTGAACTCCAGAGGCCTTCTTCTCTAGGCAGGAAGAGGAAAGGTGACCAGTCTTTCCACACTTCCAGCATACCGGTTTCCGGCCGGTCACAATGACCGGCAATTTCAATTTCCCTACTACCAGGCAGTTGGGGATGGAGAGGAAGGCTTTTTCATCTAAACAAATATCGAAACTCCACCCCCGCTCAGGCTATCGCAGGATGCGGCCAGTATTTCTCCGAACTGGGACAGGTAGGCCGCGACATGTTCCCCGAGAACCTGAGGAGGGACCTCATATATTGAACCTTGGTCCTTCTTCGGCCTAGGTACTCGGTCCGCAGAATTAGATCTTTGGTAATCAAGTCCTTGCTCGAAGCTGTCACGCAATCTTCCGGCGTGGGTAACAATACGTCCCACATGCAAAAGCCGGCTCCTTTTACAACTCTGAGGGGCTTGAACCCCAAGGACTCCAGTGATTTTATCACTGTGTCTTTCGTCGAGCGACAAATCTTGCGTGTTCGCTTGTCCACGACGAAAACTGACACTTTTCTTTTTTCAATTTTTCTTAGTTCCTGGGCGTCTTCCAAGAGTCCACCTTCTACGACAAGGTGTGTGTAACTCTTAGCTCGCTCCAAGAATTCCGCAACATTGATAATACAACTTGAGGGGGACTTCCAACATGAGGGCAATTCCCCGGCCTCTGAATTATTCATTTTCTGGTCAAATTTTGAGGCACTATTGGCCTCCATACAATTTTCATTGCCATTTTGGGAATCCATACTTGTGGATTTTTGGCCATTTTGACCTTCCGTAGATTTATGGGGAGTATTTTCATTGACATTTGATGAAGTACCTGGTAACGCAGGATACTCCTCCGTGTCGTCTTTGTCAGGTGGTTTTTTCTTCACAGAAAATAAATGTTTTTTTCACGGACCTTTTTAGGTCAGGGATGACAGTTTTTTTCTTTTTTATAAGAAAAGACGAAGAATTTTTTCTTCTCCATTTTTTACAAAAGGGAAGGTTGGGAGGGTGATAAAATGGGAAGGGAGGGGAGGGTAGTAAAAAAAATCAAAGTACGCCTATAGGCGGTGTGTGCAGGGGGGTAAATAATAAAGTTCGCTAGTAGCGAAAAAAGACAGAAAAAAATCGTTTGAAGGCGAGATAGCAAAAATAACGGCAAACGAAAAAATAAAAAAGGTTTTACAAAGGACAACAATTAAAACAAATGGCAAGACAAAAATGCAAACTAAAAAGTACAAAATTCGCCTAAAGGCGAAACAAATAAATTTAAAATACAAATAACGAAATAAACAATGAAACGGTTGACAAAGGTAAACAAGAAAAATACGAAACTATCAAAAATTAGCCGAAGCTAGTTACAAAAACAAAAATGGCTGACGTTAAGAAATCTAGTCAAAAAGTAAACAAAAGAAAATAGACACGTTAGACAATACAAAGAAACAATACAAGGATTAGTACAAATTTGGCACGAAAAAAGCACTACACGAGACGAAATATGTATAGACCGAAAGATGTTTTTTTTTTAATTATGCTATTTATTGACAGTTAAATATATGTTTTGGTGCGATGCCGCGACGCTAGAGTTTTTGTTCAAATCGATTAAGTGAGAAATTTGTTTGAATTTTGAAAAGTTATAAATCCACGAAATTTTCTTGTTATATGTATTTATCTGTTAAAGTGAAATGAACTTAAGTATAATCTAATTGGTAAGTAAAACTGTTTTTGTAGTTTTCCACACAATTTAAGATTCTGATTATTATTGTATTGCGGATATGATGTCGGAAATATATTAGAGTGAGCAGATTATATTTTATATCATAAATTTCCATCTGACAACAACTCGAATGTAAAGATTTTATTATTCAAGGAATTGATAGTAAGTTAATGTCTTATTAAGTTTTGTTAGCGAAGTGATTTCGCCATTAATCACATTAACATCGCTATTCAATTCTTTGCATAAATTTTTTCTTTATTATATATATATATATATATATATATATATAATCTTATAAATATAAGTAATTATACTCGTCTGGAAAACCTTAGCTGTTTTGGCTTGTAAATGAACAAACCAATACCCAAGGAAAAATAAGGAACAATAAAAGAAAGAACTAAGAACATGTAATTCAGGCGAAAACAATCGCCCAGAATCCAAGCTCAGAATCCAAAGAAAAAAACTCCAATACGAGTAAAGCAAAAATAACTACGCAAAGTGCTCAATACACTAATTAGAGCAAATCTAACTATGAACCTAAAGAGCCAGGCAAAACCTACCTAGGTTTCACCTACGCGGATCGACATATATATATGCATTAGATTAAATACAGGAATTACTATGGTTTTTAATGTTTTCCTTTGTGACGATAACATAGCAATTTATGATGAAAGCGACATTATAAATTTGGTCACAATGAACCAAGAGTTGAGGTGGGGAGACCTGAAAAATGATAATTAATAAGGGCCGAATCGAAACCTTGATATCATCAATATAATATTTGTTTATACAAATGTTATATCTTAGAAATGATATAGGTTGCCGACCCTCTGAACTAGAGCACTGCCAGACGCATTGTTCTATTTCCTTTTGTCGTGTCCACTAAAATATCAACTACTTTGGTACTTTTATCAATCAGAAATATTGTAAAAGAAGATTTGTGTGGCACACCAGCTGAAATGGTTTTCGGCACATCACTGACTCTACCTGGTCAATACTGTGATGACAACATGAACATTTTACCGACAACAACGTTTGTACAGGAATTAAAACGTAGAATGTTATCATTAACGTTTACACCAACACGGAAAGCAAACAAAAATATATACCTACCAAATGACCTTTACACTTGCACATATATATTTATAAGAAATGACGGTGTAAAAAAACCTTTATGTTCAAACTACTCAGGTCCATACCAAGTTATTAACAGAAAGGACAAGTATTTCACCATCATGAAAAATGGAAAACATGACACTATTGCTATCGATCGGATTAAACCGGCTTATGTCGATAACCAATTCTCACATCAACTACTAAAAGAAAAACATAAGCATTCAGGCTCAAATATCACACAAAAGACGAATGGACAAACATCCAACAAAACAAATGACACTTCACCAGAGACAATAACAGAGAAGAATGTTACAACAAGATCTGGGAGACACGTGCATTGGCCAAAACATATCTGAGATATTAAATAATTGTTTTCTACATACCATTATAAATAAATTTCTAATGATCTGGAGGGGGCCTTTTGTCGTGTCCACTAAAATATCAACTACAATATTTATAAACCAATCACACTTAAGAAAACACTTACATCTTAAAACACACCAATAAAATCATAGATTACAAATCAGAATGTTTGTTGTATTAGTCATCATCATTTTTAGGTAGATACCGACCAAATATCGTACGGACGTAGTAGAAGACATACCACGTGACTTCTTAGGGCCAATTAGAAATAAATAAATAATTTAATTCTGGAGCCGATATTGTTCGGAAAAAGTGTATAAAAACATACGAAATCCGTTCCCAAAACAATATACACGCGGCTGCCAGCAAGCTACACACACCTTTCGCCGATGACCTTCATGACCTCATGTCAAAAACGACAGAGTTGACAAACTCCAGACCACGGCAACACCGCCAACAGTAAGAAACAATTCGTATCTCTAGTATCCGTTTTTATTATGAATCACGCACACACATGTTGACTTTTTCATACAAACACACATATCACAACATTTTATTGTTTCTCACACGCGTACACAAAGACAGTTTATATTTTATTTCAGAACTTTATCAACCCAAACAAAAGACATTACTTTCCAATCTATTATCAACTTTTTGTATTCAATGTTTATTTGTTGAAACTATGTCGTCTTTTCTACTGAATTTTATTCCTTCAATGAAAAGCGTTTGATTATTCTAGACGGCCAAATTACGAGCGACCTTGTAACGATATCTTATTAATGCATTGAATCCCGACACTCCAAATTTTAATATTCAACGAAAAAACGAGTAGAAGGATTCCTACGCTTTCTTAAAGTTACTCATCAATGATATAGCGGCGTATTTGAGATGGGATTTACGACTTCATATCAAAGATTCCTCATTTGAAAACTAGCTTAATTTTCCACTTTCCATTTCGACCTAATACTAAACTAAAATGCTGAAAACCAATGTCTTAACTTTGACACACTGTCTCAAATTTATACGAGACCTCTACCAGTATGATCTGATTATATCAAAGCACATATTGAAAATTACTGTATTTTTAATAATTTCACTACAAGAAAGGCAATCCACTGAGACGCATGCGTGAGAGAATATGGGAAAAAGAAAAACGTTATTAACAAGAGAGAACAATTCAAGAACAGTTATTAAGAAGATAACGATTAACATTGCCTTTAAATTTTTGAAGATCAAAGTTGACTGAAAAGCGAGAGACTGCGAGAGAGTTTCACATGTGAGAAGTGCGAGAGAAAAAAATAGTAGCATAGAATATACAAAAATTACTAGCATAGAACATCCAGCAATTTCAAGTGTAAAATGATGAGACCTAGCTGCCCATCAAGTACTGCGCTTAAATTCGTAAAGTCGAGGTATCAAAGAGAAAAGCTCACCAGAACAATTACCATGAAAATATTTACAGGAAAGGGACGATAAAGCTACGCTACGGCAGTGGGAAAGTGACTGAAGCCGAGATGCCAGGTCAGGACTGATATCATTGGAAATTCTTATTTAGAATTTATCAAGTCACTCTAGATATATAGTAGAAGCACCAATATTCAATGCATGGACGAATGGTAGACTTATGAATGTGCCAGATAGATTCTAGTGAGAAAAATTGTCTAGCATGACACAGTGAACCAACTTTCCTAGCAGCAGACCTAGCAATTGATTTAATATAATCACTCCACTTCATGTCCACGGAAAAATGTTTAGATTTACTTTTTACTGTAAATAGGTTACTTAGTTACGTGTATAACATTCGATAATATAACAAACCTGCAGTTATATTGCCACTTTTCTGTTTCAATTTTTACGCCATATTCTTTGTTTATACTTCTTAATAATAATAATAATCTCAGTTTCTTTGAATTCTTAGATGATGTCTTTTCATTATCAATATTCTAAGTAGGCTTTTCTTCATCTTATTTTTACTTTTCATCACAACTATCACGATCGAAGGTTATTCAACGGTAAATGTAGCATCATGACAAAATAAAGAAATATCCGTCGATAGGACTTGTACCCATATTCCGGGAGTTAGACTTTCATTGTTGACGCCTTAACAAAGCTAATTCATATGGGAAAGTCATGGCAATTCCCAGAGAAGAAAGAAACACAAATTGTGTCGAGCTATGATCGCTCACGCCCCGAAGGGATACGACACATAAAAATATTGCCATAACACTTGAAGCTATGAACACAAGTATATGACTTTTTTTTTAATGAAATAAGGACCAAATGCGGGCAGGCTAAAGAAGAGTGGCTACAAAAAATGTGCAAAAATAGAGAAATTGGGTACCATCAACAAAGGAGTTATGCACAAAAAAATAAGGCAGCTAACAGGACAGAAGACATGCTCGTCAACAGGCTGTTTAAAATCAAAGGATGGAATACTCATATTAGAGAAGGAAAAATTCTTCAAAACTGGAGCGAGTATATTGGAGAACTCTGCCACGACGAAAGAAAGCAAACAGCAATACACAGAACTACGAACGGACCGGAAATTCTGAAAACTGAAGTAGAAGCTGCACTGGTCAAATTGAACAGAAACAAGGCCGCAGGGCCGGACGGAATTGTAACGGAAATGCTGACAGGTTTAGATGAATTTGGCATAGACAAGATCACAGAAATAATAAATGAAATCTGCAATACTAGGGATGTACCGGAAGATATCAGCAGATCTATCTTCATAGCACTGCCTAAGAAACCAGGTGCAAACGAATATGAACTCCACCGAAAAACCAGGCTAATGAGCCACGTAACAAAACTCATCATCCGTATTCTGAATAGGACAGGTGCAACAGAGAGAGGTTGACGCACATGAATGCACACACGCAAATATAACGTTTATTGATTGAAGATGGAAAACACGATCTTCCGTGAAAGTTACAAACTGTGTCAGCACTATTAATAGGAAAGAATCTAGAACAATGATATATGAAACCTGCGACGACTGATGGATAAAGAATAAATTTCAAATCTGGTTGGCGAGGACTTGTTTATAAACATATGCAAAAGGGCAGGAGGCGATGTTTAATTTGGGTCATTAAAAAAAAATAGATGAAAATAATATTTTTGATAAAAACATATTGAAGTAAATTGAACCGGGGAGGTAAGATCAGTGTATGTTTACCGCTAGCGAAATCTGATCTAAACATAAGTTGTATCCGCTGAATTTGGTCATCGAAAAGACAAGTGAAATGGACATTGAACTAATTAATTTTACCCACTAAGAGATTTGAAATAGATCTGAATTTAAACTTTGCTTATGGCGACACTCGTGTTAAGCGCGTGAACAACCTGGCTTATAACCTTCGGTTTGCTATATAAATGCGAGTTTTGCTGAGTTGGGGAGACTTGGGCGTTAGACGAGAGTGACGTTGAGAGAGAGAGACTGTCGTTGCAGTGAGTCTGTCCAGTGGCGAGTCAGAGATAAGGACTTCAAGAAATATCATCGTCGTTGTAGCAGTCCCATTGAAAAGTCGCTGAAAATTAACGTTTGTCACTTACGACAACCAACTGAAAAGCTACACTTCAACGTAGGGCTGGAATTACGAGTCACATATCCTCCCAAGTTGATTTGGAACGAGTTAATCACACACACACCTCTGTTGGTATAATTGGTAGAGGAGTGGTCCTCTGTTCTTATGTTAATGGCTTTTCTATCCTTTCTGTACTCTTTCTACTGTTGTTGTTTTCTTATATAAAAGACATCAATATTTTACCCATTGTTGTTTGGCTTCTGCAGATATTATTTCCTTGTCTGCCACATTCTAATTTTCCTGCCGCCCACCCTCACAGCCGTGCCTACATCCCCAATCGACCGTGAACGTATGGACAACACTCCGCTTACTGGATCTAAAAACTAACACAACGTGGGCAGCAGGCGGAACTTGGTCAGTGACCGGTCAAACAATCTACGGGTACTCAGGGAGCGTGCGGCCAGCTACCCCTGAGTTCGGTTCAGACCGAGTGGGCGCCTCAACCCAAAGAGGAAGACGCCGGAGGTTGAGGGGCTGAAGGGACGAGTGGTAGATTTGGTTGCCATTGACCAGGATTGACCTTGAGTTACCACGGAAAATAAGGCCAGGAACAGCTTTGAAGAAAAGCAAGCCTTAAGTTATACTCAGGAAGAAAGGAAGTGAACACCAGCAAAACAGACTTTGTTTTTTGCATCTAGTTGGGACCGACTAAGACCAGAAAGAACTTTAGTCTGCGGACGATATTAGTAAAAACAAAAAGGGGGCATAAAACAGAAACAAAACACGGAGCAGCGGACCTCAGGTAAGTCACTTTTTGGTTTCCTCTACTCACTCATTGCACTTAGATCCGCTAGTAATATTGTTGATTTTTGTCGACTCTGTACGCAGTTGAAACGCCACCGCCGTGTTAAATAGTTTCCTTGTTTGTCGTTAATCTCTCTTCTCGTGGGAAAGTGGTAGGATGAGTGTAGCAGGATCAGACGCCACAACCGACCTTGAAGACGAGGGGGTTCCCGAAATAACGATAGGTTTCAGAAGGCTGATAGGTAGTATGAAGTTACCCACTTATAAAGGTAACCCTGCAGACCTACATGAACGGATTCTCTCCATCCAAAAGAAGCAGGTGATTTGTGGCTTATCAGATCAGGAGAGGGTGCTCTTGGCTTATGACGCCGCAGCGGGACAGGTGTCTAAGTTTATAGGGGCATGGTATAAAGAAAACCCAGCCGCGACATGGACAGAACTTAAATCCGCTCTGGTACGGCAGTACGCAAGTGAGTGTATAGCCATTGAGGCAGTCAGGAAACTAGTCCGGCTGCAGCAACAAGAAGAAGAGATAAATGAAGAATTGGGAGAAAGGATCGCAGGGCTAGCAGCATTAGCCTTTCCGGAGTTGGCGACTCGGAACAGCGGTCCTATTCAGGCCTTGTTAGCCGATGTATATGTAGATGCACTAAGCGACAGGGACTTGAGGGGCGATGTTCTGAAGGGAGGACTGGTCACCCTGGCCGCAGCCATAGAAGCGGCTCGGGCCAGCGAGCGACTCTGGGATAGGATAAGAAGCGGTATAGGAAGAAGCCACCAGGGGGCCAAGGTAATAATAAAAAAGAAGGATCTGGAGCGGATCCGGATAAGGGAATCGAAGGAGGAGGTAGAAGAGGACTGGGAGGCGGAGGCTGACCCCAATAGTAAGGCCTGGGATTTGCGTTATGGGTTTTTCAAGCCCACGCTGAGCCGATATGGGCTGGTGTGTTGGGCTTGCAAATACAGTGGGCATCGGGCCCGCGACTGTCCGACAAACTATGGAGGCGACCCGAGATCTCTGGGGCCGAACTGTACGACTTGTGGCGAGTTCGGGCATAAGGCTCAATGGTGTACGATGGAAGGGGACCGCAAAAGCGAGTTAATACGTTGGTGCCTCCTCCCAAAAAGGAAAGGGGTCCGGGAAACGCCAATGGGTCACGTGTGAAAAAGTAAGAGACAGGGTGGCCCCAGTGCGAGTAAGACCTCTGAGATGCTGGACGTGTGGCAAGGTCGGACACTTTTCGGCAAGTTGTAATGAGCGAAGGTGTTGGCGCTGTGGAGGAGCGGGTCACCTGAGACGAACCAGTCCTCGCAGGAGAAAGATGGACCACACCGAACGAAACAACCCTAACTCGAATAGAGGGGAGGAATGGGTTGCTAGTCCGAGAAAAGAGATGGAAATCGAGACAAGGGAAAATAATGCATGACATACCGGGCGGGCTTAAGCAAGTGGATGGCAGAACGGGGTCTGGAGGTGGTACAAGGACGAAACATTGAGAGCCATAAGGGAGACGGGGAAATAGAGAGCCATGATTGCCTACGCCTTGAAAGGACACAGCACATAAAAAGAAAAGAAAGGATGGGTCATTTAATGTCAAAATTTCATTTTCTTGGTAGCGTTAGTAATTTCTTTTACAAAAATGTGTTTCTGGTTATATTTTTTTCAAAAATATATTGCTGGTAGTAAATTTTATCTTTTTTTTTTTAAATATATTGGTGGTAATTTTTTACGATGAAAATTTATTGCTGGTATTTTTACTATAATGTATTGTTATACTTTCATAATGTTTTGAGCCCAGTTTTGGTGTTAACTATTTGCCTAACAGGTGCTACAACTCCGGATGAGGGTGGACCCGGGAACAACAGCAATTAAGAGACGCTTTCACGCTACTCAAAACCTCCCGATCAGTGGCCTTGCTGCTGAATGTATTTTATCGTCATACCCAGGACGCGAGAAAGCAACGTAAAAACTCCTTGGTAATTCACGGATAATAAAGAAAAGTAATATATGAAGAGACATGATCGCTTACGTTCTGAAGGGACATGACATTAAAAAAGAATGATTATGTTTACTATGGGATAGCGATATTCACAAGTGTTCACTCAGCTAATTTCTTCTTTGTCAATTAATAAAAAATCAAGCAATAATAATGAATAAGAAAGAAAGAAACAAAAAAACAAAAAAACAAACGGCAGCTGGGTATATAGAAAGCAAAAAAGAAAGAAGAAATATAACGAATATGTGTATTCAAATTCATACAAACCACGAGGGAAAGAGAAAAAGAAAAAGAAATGTAAAAGGAATAAATCAAAAGAAAGAAAGAAAGACAATAAGTAATTTAAGTGTCACCATCCCAAAGTCTCGAATCTCTTCTGCGTCTATTGAGGATGCACGTCAATGGCTTAAGTAGATAGAATGGAGCCGAAAACGGACGCAAATGAAAAATAGACGAGAGAGAGAGAGAGAGAGAGAGAGAGAGAGAGAGAAAGAGAGAGAGAGAGAGAAAGATAGAGAGAGAGAGAGATTCAGACAGACAAACAGACAGAGGGGGTTGTCTTCTCTCATAGAGAGGAATTGATGTGTTGCCTTTAGAAAGAAAGAAAAACGTACAAGATTGCTTTACAAACGCGTTAAAAATTGTGTTAAGAATAAAAAAGATAGAAAAAAGAACTGAAGAAAAACTTCTTTTTTAAATGGAGAGAGATAAATAAAATGTGACAGAAAGGGAAAGAACGAGAAAAGGAAATAAATTAAGAAAAGAAAAAGAAAAAACTAGAAAGAAAGTCAAGTATCTCTTTCGTTTTTATCCTGAGGCCTTAGTTTTAGCTTCCTGTTGGTCATTCACAAATCATACGGCTTGAAAAAAAAAAAAAAAAAAAAGAAAAGGCAATTCCTTGAAAATGCTTACCAAGGCCATACACAACCAATGAACAACTAACATCACGTCCAACAGTAATACACGCAACCATATAGAAAGTTTACCACTATTAGTTCTTCGTCAGTTGACCGATACTGGCAAGAAGACTGTATGAAACCAACAATAACTTTTTTTTTCTTTAAGGAAGTTACTTCGTTACTACTTAAGTGTGTAAATGTTTTTTGTGTACATTTTCTTTAGTGTCGAGAATCGTTCTTTTGATTGTTACTCTAAATTTGCAACATTTTAAGAAGAAACAGTTGCACAAACGGAGAAAGGGGATTTCTTTACAGGAGAAGATTCATCAAAATAGCATAAAAAGTAATGAAACTCTAAAATATATGAACAAAGCAGAAAGAAAATTACAACATGGGAGTTTTATTAACAAATCTCTTTTCAGCGGTTATGTGAATTTTAAAGGAATAACTTACAGTGTTTCAATTCTTTTAAAAAAAATTCTATGTTAACGCTTAGATTTCTAATTTCGCCATTCATTAATTTCTAGAAAGTTTATTTTGATTTTAAGAAGCGAATACTTTAAATAATTTATTTACACAAGTCGTGGTTTGTACGAATTTTAGTTCATTCAAAACATAATGAAACTAAATCAATAATTATTCTTCGGTGATTTAAATGTCGATATATGAATACTGAAACATCCGCTTTCTATGGAAATATGCATGAATCCAAGTCCTGGGGAATATTATTTTAATAATCCGTTTCTCAAATATTGTATTTAAAAATTATTAGTAATATTATATACCCCTGTGCCAAATTTTTAATGAAGATGTGACAAATGTGAAAAATAGTTGTCTGTTGTGGAATGTCATGGTCCTTCTATGGACCAGCAAAGAAATCCATGTGGATAGCTGCATAACGGAGTTACAGTGACTGTTCTTACTTTTGTCACTGTTTGTGGTGCCCAACGGAATCATGCCAGAAATTTTAAGATGGTTGGGAACGCCAAGCTGGACGCTATCCCAGCAATGTACAATATTTTCGGAGACCCGTAGGACTTCGTCTGTATTCGCAATTTACGTCCTGGTCGCTTTCGTTGTCATTCTCGGCAGTTTACATGCGCCACGCACGGATGGACACAAGCTAGAAGAACACTGGAAAGGTAAGAAATGAGAAATGTTGTTTGATATACATACAATGACACACACGCACACACACGCGCGTGCGCATTCGCACACGCACACACACAGACACACCACGTTGAAATTAGTAACAATCTAATTTCTATAACGATGTAGTTAAGATAAAAAGCTAATATTTAATGTAAATCACGTTTTCTTTCGCTAATGTAGATTTTTTTTCCTTGTGAAATAAAAATTGTTTTTTGATAAGGCAGGTTTAATGACGATACCTGTGAAAGTAAAAAATTCTAAATTGTATATATTTACCAATAGTTCGTATTGCCATCCAACTTTATTCTCTTTGTCTCTTTCTCTCTCTCCCTCTCTCTCTCTCTCCCTCTCTCTCTCTCTCTCTCACACACACACACACATACCAAACATAAATATACGTAGTTTAAATTAGTAAAAATTGAATTTCTATAACGATACAATTAAAGTAGGAATCAAGATTTTGGGGATTTAGCGTGAATCACGTTTTGTCTCGCTGATGTAGATTTTTTTTCTTGTATATAAACGACAATTTAGAAAATGTTTTCTTGTAAAATAATTATTTTAATGACGCCAGTTCATTGAAGGTACATCTCAAAGTAAAAATTTTCTAAATTGTATATATTTACCATTTGTCATCGAACTTTAGTCTCTCTTTCTTTCTCTCTCTCTCACATACACACACACATATATAGATATATAGTATACATAGAAATCATCACTGTATCGGGGCTGTCAGTTGCATGCCTTATATGATCAACATATGTTTTATTCCAGATAATTAAGAAAAATTTAAACATATATGCTTGTGTTGCGACTGATTTTCCACTAAAAATAAATACAATTTATTTTACTGTTGAAATGTATTGCAACCGAAAATCATTGTTATAGATTCATTGACAATCAGAAAAAGCAATTTCAGAGGCCAGGAATTGACGCTGGCGTTACTGAATAATAGAGCAATTGCACATATAATAATTGTAACGGCCTCACTAACACTTGACCAAGAAGTCTTTCTGTTGACAGAAGATCAAATCTAGGATTTTAAACCTACCATTCATTCCCCGATCGCTCAGCGCCAAGGTCGTCATTATTTTTACTAACGGTATTAGTAACAGTAATATAAGTATTTAATCATTTCATCCCAAGCAAGCCAATAATGGATGCAAGGGGTTAATAGGGTGGGGTGAAAAAGAATGAGAAGACTTTAGTGAGGAGAAAGGACAATAAAAGAACAAGAATTAAGAAAGACAGAAAATGGCGATTGGCGTTGCATTTAAATTTTTGAAGATTGGAGGTGGCAGGGAAGCAATAATTCAAAAGGGAGTTCCACAGGCATGAAATGGGGGGGAGTGGAGAAAATGTTAGAATAGCAGATATGGTTGCATTTAGCTAGTTAAACAGTAAAATGGTGTATTATCATTAATTTTATATTTGAGCAAATATTTTCTAATGAGATGACCGGATAACGGTTATCGACGCGAAAAATGGAATCGGTGAGCCGAGTTCAAATTCCGACCAAGGCAGTAGCGTAGTCGCTTTTGTTGCACAACAGAACATGGGAAAATTATCAGTCCATCTCCCACTAACTATGGGTTAAATATCAAGGTAGTCTAGGCTAGAAAACCTTAAGCAGTCAGTCTGGGATACTCTGAATTCAAAACCGTGTTAAAGACATCTGGAAGCGAATTCACTTGGGAAAGTCATGACAATTCTCAGAGAATAAAGAAACAGAAATTGTGTAGAGATATAATCACCCACGCCCAAAGGGCTCGGCACATATAAATATTGCCATGAAGCTATGAACACAACTATATGACTTTTTTAATGATTTTATTGAATCAGATATTTACATCGTAGTTATACTACAATAACAAACGATGATTATAGTAGTACAATAAAAATCCTTGAAAATAGCTGACAATTTAGCCGAAAGCGCTCGGAATCAACAAACTTTTGGATAATTTTTGCACTCTTTATGTCCAGAAAAGAAGAGACTTGTACGCACTCGTCCTGGGTATGACGATAAACTACATCCGGCAGCAAGGCCTCTGATCGGGAGGTTTTGAGGAGCGTGGAACCACCTCATAACTGCTGTTGTTCCCAGGTCCACTCTGACCTGGGGTGGTAGCACCTGGTCAGGTTCAAATTTGAGTAAATTGTTAATACCACCGTCCCCGAAAAACATCAAGAGGTCGTTTTTATTGTAAAGTGACCAATAATACATTTTTATTGCAAAATGACAATCTATAAAACACTGAAACAAGTATAATAATACAAGCAATGCATTTTTTGTAAAAAAAATTACCGACAATATATTTTCTTAGTGAAATTGCCAGCAATAAATGTTATGATCTACAAACTATATATTGAAAAACCTCCGTTTTTAACGTGAAAGTATACAATTATGTACAAATTATTTAGATGTCGGCATTAAATAATCCTTAGAGGTTGATATGCCGCAGAACAAAATATTCAATTACTACTAATTATCAATTGATATCATATATATATATATATATATATATATATATATATATATATATATATATATATATATATATATATATATATAAAGAAAAGAGGTTGTCGTGGTTCCAACGAGAGAAAAGTATGTATATTAAAAAAGAAAAGAGAGGTGCCGCAAACGTTTTTTTGGTTGTCATGTGTTTTTTTTAGAAAAAATATTATGCTTTATTTTCCATAATTTTACTACACGTGTTTCTGGTCTTGTAAAAATTCAAAAAAGACATTCAGATTACTAACACAAAAACAGAGAATGTCTCATATCGAGAATATTTAACATTGAAAAACATAAGGAAAAAATTAATTATTTTTAATAATATGTGGAAATCTCCGCTTTTACATGAAGACGGTCGCGAGACCAGAAACACGTGTAGTAAAAGTATGGAAAATAAAGCATAATATTTTTTCTAATAAAAAACACATTACAACCAAAAACGTTTGCGGCACTTCTCTTCTCTTCTTTTATATATATATATATATATATATATATATATATATATATATTATATTTCTAAAGAATTAATGGATTTTGATTTTAATCCCACATATTTTTTTTTATTAATTCAAACGTTATTTTAGTGAATACCCGTATTTGAGTAGACATTCCGTTGATTTTAAACATTATTTATTTCCTCTAGCGGTCCGCATACTTGAGAAAATTTGTAAGTTTAATTTTAAAATAAACTAAATTCTTCGCAACTACGAATATCAACTAAAAGTAATGTTTGAAGTAATACATGTATTTTTTTGGTCGTATATATACGACCAATAAACCCTTCTAAGATATAAAATTCTAATGTTTAGTCATTTGTTCAGATTTTGAGAAGTTTTTTTCTTTTTGAAATAAAATCTAATCTTCGTCTTAGATCCGCTTCTTCTTGACTTTGTGACGTCCATGAAGCTGCATACATTTCTGCGTTTTCTCGCCTCTTGCTCAGCTGATTTTCTCTTTCTTCTACTTTTTCACTTTTCCTCCGCTTGGATTGCTTAGGTGATCCAAAAAGCAACTTTTTGGAAGGCATTGTAGTAAGGTTGTAGCCTAATTATTATTTGCAATAGTCAGCTGGCAGAACAGAAATCTGAAAGATATAGAGCTGTTTCGGTTTGGTCATTATAGGATAAACAACTTTATCAAGAATTCAAATAAATTGTAAAGTGTCATATTAATGAAATTGTAGTTATTTTTATAGTGATGCCCCCTAAGTTAAAAAGAGAGAAAATTTATGGATTCATATTAATTGGATCATTATATAAGATTGAAATAGTAGTTATTGTGAAGGTTATAGGAAACTAAATTTGCGGTTTCAGTCAAATGTTTGGATGCAAAAATGAAATGAATGTAAAAAGATGGTATGGTTTGAATTTCACTTAAATTTATGGAGACAATTTTTTGAGGCGGGGATTTGTACACCGATGGAACTTCCACTTTCTTAAAAACAATAAGTTATATATATATGTCATTAGGTGTCATACATAGAATCTCTTTCAAATTTCATAAGAATCTATTCAATGGTTATGTTGTTTAAATTTTTAGGGGGGCTAAGCCACCCACCCTCCACCCCTTATAAGTACTTTGGGAGCTGGCCTCAAAATATATCAAGGTGACTAAAACATATATTGACTGGCCTGGAAACTTTCCTGATTTAAATCCAATCCAGAATCTGTGGTCAATCTGCAAGAAACGACTTTGTGGAATGGACATACGAAGTACTAACATATTCACTGGGCCATGTTTCATTGGGAAAATACGAAAAAAAGTAAATAATACCGGAATTATTCGTTTTGTTTCAATTAATTTGCACAAGGGGGTAGAATCTTGATTGATGTTTTAGCAGTCACAGTTTTATTAGTTCACTATCTAAAAAAGCCCCAAGCAAAAATTCTTGTTTAATCATTTACTTAAGTGAATGTCACACATTATGAAATGGACAAAGTCCGACAATTAAAATGACAATTATATATAATATGTGACGTCGTTTGTTTACATTTGGATACGCATCCACCAGACATGAATGTATGAGAGAAAATCATGGAGAATTGTAGTTTAAAAACAGTAAAATCGAACTTGCTAACCGAAACGCTCATCTGTGGCTCAATAGGTTAAGGCACGTCAGGCTATATGACGGTTCCGTATAAGATACAGGTTCGATTCCTGTCGGAGGACGCATATTTTCTAAGAAAATTTCTCGGACATTCAGGCCGGTAAATGTCGTTAATACTGCTTATTATAAACAGGGCGTTTACTTAAATACTTGTATCTATAAAAAGAACATATAGACATAAAAAATGTCTCAAAATAATTAAGTGAATGTCTTCATAGATATAAAACTGCTATGCAAAGAACATGATCAACCGTACTAAATTAATTTCTTCTCATAAAGAACTGAGCAAATAAAACAAACATTTATTAACATCAGTTTCACAAAGTTCTTACACTCCTATACATACAAACGTAACCCTCTACCTTGAGTGGCCCCAGGTCTTGTAAAGGGTGAACCTCACGATAAAAAAATGCTCTCGACGAGCAAATAAAATTAGCTTTAAAGAATTTTAGAAAAAAATCCATCTTGAGATAAACAAAAATAACTATTATGACCAGATGCACTCTAATCATAAACAACAACAAAAAAAATGTCATATTTATAAATATAATTAGCCGCTAGCACTTACTGGTTTTAATAAATACCAAAGGTTTATCATTTATCACTACGTGCGAATTTTGTTTGAAAAATGAATCTCATCATTACCGATAACACAGGACTGCAAATATCACTTTTATAAAAACATTCTTTATAAAATTCCTATGACCTTTGGGAGATTGCATCTCGAACATTAATAATAATAATAATAAACCACTAAATTCTTCCATTGATCGCACAACTACTACATTCTCTCGTAGATTTACTTGCCACTTATCAAAACCTATCGATCAACAAAAATATGTCAATTAACATAAGAAATATTAGTAGCTAATGCTAAAATACTATGCGGCACTTACTGTAAAGCTAAAATACTCAAAGTTTTCATTGTATAAAATAAATGAACCAAATTAAACACATGATCTTTCACCACAGCGTTTCAAAATGCATTTTTAAGACATCAGTAATATCTTCTTTCTCAAGCGCTGTCAAGTTTTATGAACCTCAACGGACAGATTTAAAAAAGAACCTCCTACATACGACATGATTTGTATACTATACACTTATATTTAAATTATAAATGTAATTTCCTAAAAACGCCAAGATGATGCTAATAAAATTTTTCTCGGTGGCACTGATAACATTGATTTTCATGATTTCTTGAAGTTATATGCTGTTTCTCTTTCTTTAGACCGAACATTCCACCTCGTCCATTTCATTTTCTTTTTTTTCTTTCTTGTCTCCACTCGATTGAAATAACTCCTTTTTCTCGTGATGCTAGTGCTTCCTTTGAGTTCCTGACAAATTCCAACGTTTCATACTTGCCTCTAACTTGACTGCATGTTTGTTTGCAAATTGAGTCGTTCTTGAATTTCTTGTATACTAGTTTAGATTTGTTACGTTGGGTTTCTTTCATTTTTGTTATTTAATCCTTAGTTTGGATAAGAGTGAGAAGTGATCGCTTCCACAGCCAGCGCTTGGGTAATTTTAGAATGTTGTACCACACTTCTAAATCATCTTTTGATGACTAGTGGTTTTTATGACCCCCCCCCGCCCCTGCGTTTTTTCTATGCCAGCAACCAAGTGTTGTTTATTACTTGACCATTTGCAGGGCACCAATGAACGCATTTTTCTCACCATTTATTACGTAATACATGTCCATTCTTACCAATGATTTCAACATCTTGATTACTTCCTATTTTTACCTTTACGTCTACTATGATAAAAATATTTTATGATTTTCACTGATTTTTTTCATTTTCTAGTGTTTTGTAAAACATTTTTTCTTCTTTCGGATTTTCTGACGTGGATGAAAATAATAATATGTAGGCCAAAAAGAAGGGCTTCCCTTTCAGTTTCACCAGAAGAACTTAGTCTGATAGTTGCCAGTATTCCAAAATACAATTCCTCTTATCTTTATCTGATATTAGTCCAACTCCTCTTTCATTTTTCTCTCCTCTTGTCTATAAGATTATGTTGTAGTTGTTTATGAAATTCTAATTAGTTTTCCGTCTCGTTCTTTTCTAATATGCTCAGAAAGTTGACATTCAGTGTCTCCATTTTCTGGTATGCATTTTCTGACTATCCGCATTGGTAATGTAACTTAACATTCCATGTCCCGATAATGATTTTGTCTTTGTTATGACAAAGCACAACGTAAATATTTATATAACAATAGACGTATAAGTAGAGAGGTTTTAAGGGGGAGCGTCTTCTTTTTTTATAGCGACAAATACAATTAATGTCCGAGCGAAAAAGAATGGAAGTTCAAACTGGGGTTCCACCTCAAACTCTGAACCAGTTTTGATCAATACCGTGAAAATTAAAGATCATTTTTTCTGAGTAAACACACACTTGGGTAATATGCGATGGTTATATGAATAATAATTTTACAGCAATGTTAACATTCAAAGATATTTATGTCAGGTCGCTGTATTGATGAAGCTTGTTACGTTTCGTTACTGGCATCCATGGCTGGAAATTTGTTCGTATAACAACTGGAAAAGTACATAGAGGACTTAAGCAAGTGGATGACAGAACGTGGTCTGGGGGGGGGGAGCAGAGGGAAAGAACTTGATGAGAACTGCAAGGGATAGAAGGAAGTGAAGAGCCATGATCGCCTACGTCCTGAAAGGACATGGCACATAAAAAAGGTTTGACGCAAGGTCACAGTTTTTGTGAAGCACTCGCATGTGTTCATGAGGTGATGCCAGAGTTTGTTCAGTTTCCTCAACACTTCTTCCTTTGGGTGGGTAGGCTTCACCCTGGCGCTCTCTCTTTAATAACGAAGGTGCAGTCTGGGGAAAAAGGCGATTGGAACTGAACTTTGGTTAGTTTTCTTCTCGTGGTTAAAAAACCGAGAAGCGATAATCATTTGACGGAAAATGCCGGGTAGGAAATCGTAACCCCAATCTTTAAAATTAGGTACCACCAAAATGAATGTGATTTTTCCGAAATGAAAGTAAAAATCTGTATCCCCTGTTTTATAGAATTTGCAAAACTCAAGGAATGATTCTGTTCAAGCGAAATTTTCAGTATTCATTCTTTAAGGAATACATTGAAATATTTTCTTATATTTCATACCCCTTTTCCGATATCTCGTATGTAGTTTTTAATTAGATGTTCGTGAAATATATTTTTTGCAATTATATACAGAAAAATACCTGAAAATGTCATTACAGTAAAAGAGTTATCCAGTATAAAGTGAACATACCGAAAAAAACATTCCAAACTTTACCAGAAATAATTCAATAAAATTCAAAAAATAATTCTTTTATTAATGCTTTCATATTTTAATAAAACACATTACTTTCTTTTTTGGACTAGAAAAAATACACTTAAATATTTATTTTTTTAAAAATACTTTTAATTTGTCACTGCGATTTTGAAATTCATCCCGTTGCTGTTCGTAACAAAAGCTTTTTTTATTTAAAGAAGACATGTTTGAAGAATCAATGCTATTTCCGAGTGTAAGAATTTAAAAAAAAAAAATCAATGTTCATGTTTTTCTCTTTAGCAACAGTTTTTTTTTTGTATTGGTGTTCAAATGGAAATAATTCTGAATTAAATATTGAACTGAATAGTACCGCCAAATACCATATTACTTCTAATGTCATATTAAAAAAAATTAAATTATTAATTCTATTAAGTTTAATGAAAGTATATAAAATAAACAATATATTCTTAAACTATTGGTGATATAAAGTTAAAGATAATTTATTTTTAAACATAAATACCAATTTCTTAATTATTGCAATGTTGGTGTTCCGTACTTTAATTTTAATTTTTAATTTTTCACTCGTTTCAGAGGTGAAAATTATACAGTTTTTGTTTTTGATCAATACATCCCAGGCTATTGTACGTAAAGAAACGTTATTTTTATTATGTCTTAAGCAAAAAGTAAGAATTTATTTTTACGAAATCGAGCTAATCGTTAAATTTACTAATTTACTTTACAATACATGTTTAAGACAAATGTTGGATTTTAAAGGGCTTTTTAAATTTGTTGGTTCGATGAGTGACAAGTGAATAGGTAAATCTTATAAAAATGCCTAAAAACTTTATTTACATACGGAAATTTGTTTTCTTTTAATACGGATAAACGTAAGACTATTATCTTTTCAAATAAACCTAAACTTTACCTTAAAAGAAAATATTAAAATTATTTAAAATGCGTTTTTCGTTTCTTTTTTTAAAGAAATTTGTAGAGAAATCTATTTGAAATAGAGGGGCCTGTTTGCCTTGAAAGTCAATATTCGAAAATTGAGCTTTTACTTAAGTACGAATACTGAGCACGGGTGACAGTGAGAAGTATACACTGATTTTCACTCTTGTGAAGGCAGAGGTATCACTTAAAATCGTTCATGCTCATGCAGAAAGTAGCACTTATATGTGAGAATTCAAAAGAAAATGTTCCTCCGGACTTAAATGTACCCACTGAATATAACGTTTATAATAATAATAATAAATAATGTAGTATAAAAAAATTAATTAATTAATTGCTATATATATATATATATATATATATATATATATATATATATATATATATATATATATATATTCAAAGAGGTTTGGAATAAATTTTTTGTTAGCCGTAGAAAATTGATTAAGAAAAATACCAAAATTTTCTTTCAAATAATTTTTATTTTCCCAAGTAGTTTCAGTCTCATCTGATATCATATTCAGGGGGTTAAATTGTCTGTGTATACGTATTTCTGTAAATTCAAAACATTTTTACTGTTCGATTTACTGCGTTATATATATATATATATATATATATATATATATATATATATACATATGACTATCCTACGGTCGTAACGTATCTTCCCTGTGCCTTTTCTATAAATACTTTCATGATAATTGTTCTGATATGCTTCCATCTATGATACCAAGACTTTATGAATTTAAGCGCAGTACTAGATTGGCAGATATGTCTCATTATTTTACAGTTAACATTGCTAGATGGAACCTTAATTTCTATGCTAACAGTTTCTTCTCTTGGATTCTTGAAACTCTCTTCCGATTTCTTGCTCCCCAGTCAACTTTAATCTTCCAGAATTTAAATGCAATGTCAATCGTTCCCTTTTGTCTTTTTAATTCCTTTTCTTTTATTGTTCTCTCTCCTTAATAATGTTTTGTCATATTCTCTCACCTTGAAACCCCTTTGCGTCTTAGTGGTTTTATTTTCTCACTTGAATATATATATATATATATATATATATATATATATATATATATATATATATATATATATATATATATATATATATATATATATATATATATATATATATATATATATATATAAAAACAAATAGAGCAAATCGAAAATGGGGAATAAGAAAGAACCCATAATATTTAAACAAGGCGAAAACAATCAAGTGTTTAAGCTCCAAGTCCAAAGAAATCCCTGTTCACATATATATGGAAGATCAAACCAGAAGATAATAATGATCCCGTTTTTTTTTAAATGGGAAATATTAAAAAATGTTATAAATATAAGGCAGGTGATAAGTTCTGTTTACTACGTATGGAGGAAAAACTAGCTATTGCTACTCATAAGGAACCTAAAAATTTATTGAACCAAAAATGGGAAATTCTTAGGTGTAGGCATAGAAAAGGCTGGTTATTAGAATAGATTTTTTTTTTGACTTATCAATAAAGTA
Source organism: Acanthosepion pharaonis (assembly GCA_903632075.3). Taxonomy (NCBI): domain Eukaryota; kingdom Metazoa; phylum Mollusca; class Cephalopoda; order Sepiida; family Sepiidae; genus Acanthosepion; species Acanthosepion pharaonis. The sequence continues at coordinate 389,793 of CAHIKZ030000647.1, forward strand.
CATACCCCCCTTGTTTGTCTTTTTTATTCATTTTTTTGTCACGTGGTCATGGTTATTTTTGGTTTTAGCAATAAATACTGTTCCGTAATTTTCATTTTTAGCCGGCTTTAACCTGAAGATCCGTTTAGGTGAAACCTAGGTAGGTTTGCCTGGCTCCTTAGGATTATCTTATATATATATATATATATATATATATATATATATATATATATATATAGAGAGAGAGAGAGAGAGAGAGAGAGAGAGAAAAGAGAGAACGTGCCAAGAGATGCTATACTAATTCAGGATGCAATGTGTATGGAACCCAACTAAGTGACATTGTAACACTTGTTTGTAATGCAGTCTGTGGGTAAAATATAACAACAGTAAATTCTACCTCGTGATTCTTATTGTTTCACGCGAACTAGAAAAATATCTAGACTGTGTGGCGAAAAGAAAATTATGCTTTTTATTGGTTTTCATTAGGATTTTTTCTCAAGATACACACCTCCATTTTATGCTCATTTCTGTTGTTTTCTTATTTTTTGCCCATCGATATTTAAATAATACGCGTAAATAACAGCAAAGGTGAACACCACTTATTTGTCAGTAGAAGTGTACACTGAGTACAGAAGTCTTTTAATTGAAACAAAGGTTCATTAAATTTGATTGTCTAACTTTGAGAAAAGAGACTCACATTCTAGATTTTGTTTGGACAAATGAACTTTTTATTTTACTCCAGGGTTTAAAATGGCGCCAAAACAAAGTGATCATTTAAAAAAGTTTTTTTTCTTTCTTACCTACTGACGAGATCTGAATAATGTATCAGATAAAAACGTTAACAGCGTCAACTCCAATTTTACGGGAAAAATTTATCATGTTAATGACTCATTGTTTTTTTACACTGATGTTCATCCAATAGGATGCCCAAGAGTCACTCGAGGTAGAGGCGCACAGAGTAAGAGGCATAGATTATGCAGTTATATGGAGAAAATAACGGTTAATTCTAGACTTGAAAGGTTAAGATTCTAATGATTGGGGAAGCATCCTCTTGGGAGTCGGTTTCTTCTCAAAGTTACAGACAAAATATCAACAATAGATCTTGGTTTGAACTGAAGATTTCTCTACCTTATGCACATTTGTACTGACAATTATTGGTAATATACTTCTAGCTAAACAAACTAATTATCCATAAAAAGACATAACATTAATGATAGCGCACACACGCACACACAGACACGCAGACACACACGCACACACAGACACGCAGACACACACATGCATACATACATACATATATATATATATATATATATATATATATATATAGCCATCCTTCCCTGACGATCCGCTTAGGTGAAACCTTGGTAGGTTTGTCTGGCTCTCTAGGTTTAACTAAGTCTGCTCTACTTACCGTATTGAGCACTTTATTTAGTTATTTTGCGTACCCATATCAGTTTTTTTTTCTTTGGACTTTCGGCTTGGATGCTACACGATTACTTTCGTCTAACGTACATGTTCTTGGTTCTTTCTTTTTTTTATACCTTTTTTTCCCCTTCGGTATTGGTTTGATTATTTGCAGATCAAGACAACGAATGTTTTCCGGGCCAGTATAATTTCTTATACTTATAAGATTATTACTACTACTAATATATATATATATATATATATATATATATATATATATATATATATATATATATATATATACGATCCAATTCATCAGACCTACAAATTCAAAAAAAACAGAAAAAAAACAACTCCGGGAATAAAAAATAAAATTTAGTGAGAGTGTATGTATGAGAGTGTGGGACGAATGTTAGAGTAAATGAAAGCTATAGGGAGGGGTAACAGACGAGGGAAGAACTGGAAGGTCTAAAGATGAAGTGGGGATTAAAATTTAACAGAGAGAAGTTTTAAAGAGTGGCGTCAAAGACGGTTTAAGTGAGAGAAATATGAATATTCTCGGATGTCTAATACATTAAAGATTTACCGGAAAATGTATACGTTTTGTGGTGACATACACACACAATAGACGATATAATCTTAAAGATCAGAAGATGAGAGAGGAGAGGAAAAGAAAAGAAAAATGGGTGGGGGAGAGAGATGGGGTGGGGGAAATAAAATCGAAGGGCATTTATAAAAGGGCCGCTGTGTAACCAAAAAAATTTGCCAAAAGTAATATCGACTACAGGTTACAAATCTAATATAAACATATAAAAATATAACGATTATCTAATCTAGCAAAGACCTATATTTCTATGTTCAAAATTACATACGTATACACCCATACAAAACAACATATTTATATTTACACGTGGATACATACATATAGGCGTGTACACACATGCCTATATATATATATATATATATATATATATATAATATCAGTGATACACGCTTAGGCGATCATGTATCTTTCGATACGCGGTAGATATTTTTCCCGCGGCAGGTTGCCATTACTTTCTGCGGTAGACATCCAAGGTTATTAAACCCGGTCTTTCCTACTATTTACCCATAGCTGGTGGGAGGATTCATATTAACACCTAAGTAAATGTAATGTTTCGACTGGAATTCGAACTCGGCCCTCTTGATTCCTCAATCCGAGCCGCTATCCATTACTCCACCGTACCTCCCGCACAAATAAAACATACTTTTCTGAAATTTTATTTGATGAATATTTAAAGTATAATTAATCCGATTTGAATAAAGAACTATTTACTTTAAGTTTAAAATAAAAGAGGAATTAATTTTTAAAACAAACCGTAGCAATATGATATATAATATGAAGGCAAAAAGAAAATTCTGGTATTTTTATTTTTGTTTCATTGGTTAAGCAGAACTCACGTGTCTCTCCTGTCAAATAGCGTTCGTATATGTAATACTTGCGTGTATGTGTAACACAGTTCTTGTTGTTCTATGCGGGATTCGGTTGATAATATGTATGCGTGTGTGTGCGTGTGTGTTTGGGCATTTTAACTTGTCTGATAGATGTATGTATGTCGATTAAGGGATATTTTGTGTGAGACTAAAAGGATATAAGTTACATCGGTTGTGGTTGTAGGTAGAAAGATATTAGACTCTTTATGCATAGATTATATAAAATTTGGTGATATAATAAAATGTGTTTGAGTTGTGTTTATAGATGGTGTTGGGGCGCACCCACCTTCTCATCAGAATGGACTGATCTCTCTACTACTAATAGGACAGTTCTATAGAGTTCTGGGAAGATCAGGTGACCATCACACTTCCGTCTCTCTACCGGAAGATACAGTTGGACTTTATACTCTTTCTGATTGTTACTGACTAACCTGCGTTCGTTTGACTACTAATCTCTCTATTGGAAATACCTCTTCAGATATACCAGTATTTTTCCCTACGTATGTGTTTGTCCTTATTTCAATACACGCACGCGGAAACACTCAACATCTCAACAGATGGCAAAGTATTTATCAGGATATCTTCTAAGTATTTCCTATGTAATAAATTATGTTCTATTCTAAATAAGTTGGCATTTATAAAATCTACTTAACCAATGAAGAAGAAACAAAACAAAAATAATAAATACCAGAATTTTGTTTCCTTCTCTGACTTTAATTTTCTAGGGAAGCTTAAATAAAAGCGAAACATGTTAAATTCATAAGCGTTTCATATTTGCTCCTAATCCTATCGCGCGCACACACACACACACACATACACGCATGCATACACACACACACACACACACATATATATATTATTACATAATATAGTATACATTATATATATTACATAATATATTATACATTATATATATATTATTGCATAATATATTATACATTATAGATATTATTACATAATATATTATACATTATATATATATTATTACATAATATATATATATATATATATATATATATATATATATATATAAATGGGGACACAGGTTCGAGTTGAGAGTATTCAGTTCTACGAAATATGTACGGTTCAAAAAACACCAGAGTTGTCGAACTCTCTGCCTCCGGGCGGAGAGGAACCTAGACAAACCCAACCCCATGTATACGGGGGTCTACGGGCAATTTTTGCCCTAGCCTACGAGCTCGGAACGCTCCACGTTAATAACTGGCCTTGTGCCACATCTTGCTTTGTGGGGAGGTTGGTAAATAGAGAGAGATAGACGGAGTTTTGTTTAGAATTATGTTTACTGTGTGGGGATTGGTTATCTGAGATCCCAAGAATAATCTTTAATTTATTAGAGGTGTTCTGTTTTGTAAAGTTGTTTCCGTACTTTATACAGAGACTACAACGGACTCCCCTGTCCAATTGAGGAGACAGCGGGCTTTTATCTCGTATCCTGTTTCAAACCAAGGCAAGCGTCCCTCTTTCCGATCACGTGATTTTTTCATCAAGTTACACTTTATCAGGTCGTTACGACATGTTTGTCAAGCACAAGTTCTTACAGATTCGGCTTAAGTGGTGAAAAAGGAAAAGACTGCAAACATGAGTGGGCCGTGAGTCTGTTTTTCGAAGTGAATGGTTTAGGTACTTACTAAGTTTAGATTAGTCCGGTTCAAGGCCACAGATCCAATGAGAAAACAAACTACAGTCGTAAATTGATGATCTGCAAGATTAACTATCCACATAGTTCTTAGTTTTATGACAGCTGCCATTGTTTTGTGCTGCCCTTGAAATTATTTCTATTCTGGAGCCCTCTTCACTGATAATCGGGCCAATATATTTGAATTGGCTCACTATTTTACGTTCCTAACTACCGACTTTTGTCTTGACTGAAAGCCCTTTCTATAATAAAAAAAAGGGAGAGAAACACATCTGCTTACAATCAAAGATCAAACTTTTCTGAGCTGTGACATTCTAAATCATTCTGTACGCCTGGGAATCATGGACATTAACAGTAGAATTATAGCGAAGAATCCGAGCATTAAAAGCGGGAAACTACAGAACCATCTTAGACATCTTCTACGTAGACCGTATCAAAAATGACTCAGTGTGAGGCACCATCAGATAAAAAAGAAGCCCGTTGAATGACTTCATATCCACTGTCAAGAAGAAAAAGTTACAATGGTATAGTCACGTCATAAGAGACAACAATTGTTCCACTGGTATCCTACAAGGTACAACCTTAGGGGGGGGGAAGAAGTAGACAGACGAAAAAATGGGCTGACAACATCTCTAAGTGGATTAGAAGTTCAATCAGAGAAACTCGGGCAATGATACTCAACCGAGACATATCGAGGGAGCTTGTCAGGTGCTCAGTTGCAGCAGCGACCGTACAATCACACCCAGTAATGAGATTGATGATGATGATGATGATGATGATCATCATCATCATCATCATCATCATCATCATCAACGTCTTACCACTGTTTCACTGCAGATTTGCATAATGTTGAAACTAGCAATCATATTGCAAAACAACTGTCTAGTAAAACGTTAAGAATGATTCCCATAAAATTATTTCAATAAAATTGTATTAATTACAAAACAATTAAACAAGCTCCCATAGCTATTAAACAAGGTAACTCATGTCGTCATAAATAACAGGATATTGATATCACGATCTTAAATCCAATTAATTAAAGAAAAAGGCTGAAATTTCATATCATCCTGTTAGTTTCAGCCCAACCAAATTCTTATCGTAGTGTACAGCAACATTAAATGTCTCAGTCGTATTACAAACATTACTGAATGTGTTGAAACTTGACTAATGCATGGAATAATAATACAACACAAAATGTACTTAGAACAAAATGTATTGAAACAAGAAAGTGTACACAATATTTACATATAGTCTTTTGTATATTCTTGGGAAGACCGTTCCTGGAGAATGTGTTGACTCAGTCGCAGTCGGGCAGAGTCTCTGGGTTGAATCTCTTGATTCCTCCCCACGTCTTCCCGGTACCAACCATATTTATATGGTCGGTACTCCACTATGCAAATTAGGTGGATCCTACCACAACAGAATGTATGGTGGTTAGTAAAAGGGCCAGCCTAAAATGCCAACTACAAAATGGAGACGTCAGAAACGAACAAGTACAGAAATGTAACTATCTGGGGAAGGATAAACTTTACCAGATAGCTACAGACGCTAGAAAATATGACACCAAAATCTGGAGGTGGATTAGAATAACGAAAGTGCCTTCCAACCTCTAAGCAAAATATTAAGAAACAGGAAAAATTTCATTAGAAACACAGATAAAAGTGCTGATCTATTATATCATATCAATCCTCCAATAAGTGTATGTTGGACAATCTCCCCACAAATAAAGAGAAAACTTGATGCAACAGAAATGTGATTCGACAAAAGGATGCTGAGAATACCATGGGCAGAACATGTGTGAAACGAGGAAGTTTTAAGGAAAATAGGAAACTAAAGGACACTTCATCTTAAATTCAAAAAGACACAAGTGAAATTTCTGGGACACATAATATGGAAAGAGGGCTTGGGGAACTTGAAACTCACAGGGAAAGCAAGAAGAAAGGAGTCACTATGTAAGATAACAGAATGTATGGTCGTTATCAAGAGGGTCTGTCCAGAATGTAAGTTACAAACTGGCAACATTAAGCAAGTAAAAAGAAAAAAATTAAAGAAAAGTACTAAGAAACAAAAAAATGTAAAGTACCAAGAAAGAGAAAAATCTATTTCTTTGTTTCTAACAAAGAAAACAGTGCTTAACTGTTATATGATATCCATCTTTTATATGGCAGTGAATGCTGGATAATCTCCTCACAGATGAAGAGAAAACTGAAGGCAACAGAAATGCGATTCTACGGGATGATACTAAGAATTGCATGGGCGGGGCGAGTAAGCAACGAGGAAGTCTTAAAGAAAATATTAAGAAAAAAAAAGCACACACTCAGAATCAGGAAGAGATAACTGAAATTTCTTGGACACACAATGAGGAAGGAGGGCTTGGAAAAATTAACCCTCACAGGAGATATTGAGATCAAGTAGACATTGTTTTTGTAGATTCAAATGTCTAAAAGGTGCATGCTAGTGCCGACTTTTCTTTTTATCTTTCTCAATCCAGAATGGTAACGCATCGTTATTCAATGCTGGTTTGGTTTAGCTTGTTTAACGGCATATCAACCTCTTACTCAGAACGGTTGGCCAATTGCTGGTTGTTGGAATATTTAATCCATAGCTGGGATTTTGAATTCAGAGTTATCCTTCTCCTAGACCGATTGCCATCCAAGGCTATAGGGCCCAATCTATCTTGCTATTTACTCATATTGGGAGGAGAATAGATGGATTCATACATTTATCAAGGCTATTTTCGCGTAAGTGAATGTAACGAAATCGACTGGAATTCGAACTCGGCTCTCTGATTCCTTAATCCGAGCCGCTATCTATGTTTCGCTATCATAGAAAATACTGGCTATGATTTTCTTTGAGATTCTTGCGTGTCTGTGTTCTATATAAAAACTAATTACTCTCCAATAAAAAGAGAGATCTTGTACGTTCTATTTGGTCAGTTGCTTCTGTATAAAACCTCAATTTCTGAGACTGAGAAATCATAGAATTTTTTATCTGCCTGCTCTATATTAAGGCAGGTTGATTTTTCACTTTTTAGAAAATCATAATTGCACTCGATGTGAAAGCTGGAGCTTTATATGATAAATAAGAGCACAAAAAAATAAGATTCATAGCTTTCACCAATTTTTGAGTATTTAGTTTTAAAGATCGTCTGAGAAATGTATCGAAATACCTAATTTCCGCAGGTTTTTGCTTACAAACTGACTTCAAAATTTTACTATTTCAAGAATAAAGCCGCAAAAAATTGTTATCTCTTGTATTAGATACATTGAATGGAAAATATATTAAAACCAGAATTCTTATTATAAATCACCACAAGTCAAATATGCATTTTTTACAATAAAAAACTGTACAAAATTTTTTAAAAGATTAAAAAAAAGGCTACTCAATGAGTAAGATTTTTTAGATCATTTGTTAGTTCATAATTAATAAAAACAAAAAATAGATAAAAGTCTATATAACACCATAAAACTGCTGGGCACAAATTATAAGACAAAATGTTTTAAATTTTCATTGTTTATTGAAAATTGCACTAAAACTACTGCACTGTATAATATATTACGTCATAATATAGCTAGTATAATTTCCCCTTGAAGCAAATGAAGGTACAATAATTTATGCATCTAGTCCATATAAAATTTGTAAAGCTTCAAAAAATTATAAATTTTGTAAAGCTATGCTATAAGGCTTTCATTGAACACCGGAATGAAATTGCAACGTTACGATTTTGAGCATAATCTTGTCGGCATTAAATAATCCATTGAGGTTGATATGCCAGAAAACAGAATAAACCAAACCAAACTAAGCATTAACAAGTTAAGCAAAATTAATAAACCCAAAATTGAAATATACGTTTGAAAGCTAAGAAAAGAAATACAGTGTAACCCGGATGTAAGAGAGTTGTCGGGACCGGAGAAGAAGTCTCTTATATCCGGGTTTCTCTTATACCCGGGTTTGGTCTATTTTGTTTAGGTAAGTATGGGCTCTAATTTGGGACCAGAGACAATCTCTCTTATATCCGGGTTTCTCTTATATCAGGGTCTCTTATATCCGGGTTACACTGTATTGCAAATAAAATAAATGAATTCTAATTACGCATAGATTAATTGCAATGTTTTATTTTACACTCATTTACTTTAAAATGGAATATGAATTATCAAAATACTTCTGTCACCATTCAATAAACACATGATAATTCATGTTTGTATATTCATTTATTAGTGTGCCCTACTCTGTATTGTGAGTCTCTCAGTCACTTAGCTCATATATATCAGACATTGAGGTTTTTTTTTTAATCTGTCAGTAAAACCAATGAAATCGACAAATTAGCCTTCTTATTGTATTTTGGTTCATTCGGACCGTTTATTTCTATCGAATTTCGACCACTATACTTTGCTGACTTTCTTCTGATATTTATTGTGATATAAAATAAAAAGTCAAAGAAATTTGATCTAACAAACCAAAATATGATTACCGCACTTTGAAAACATTAAGACAAAAATATTACATCCCCTCTCATCAAACTTATATTTTCACAAGGCACTGAATTAACTGTTGTATTTTTTTTCTGTTTTGCTTTTGTCTCCAAAATTCGACCAAAACGAGAATGAAATAAACGAGAGGAAGTAATCGAATAAAAAGAGACTTCCTGCTTATAATTGTGTGTTCTGGCGATCCTGCACGCATTCAAGATGTTCATATTGCTTGGGGAAAGGCCGGAATTAGATGAGTGGAAAGAAATGCACGCATTAGTGTTTGTTTATATGAGTTTGTGCGTCTGCGCACACGCATATCTTCAATGGCAGAAGACCAAACCATTATATCTGAGACATAATTGCATCCGAGCTAAGGTCACAAAGTCGTACGCATTTCACAACACTAGGCGAGTAATGAAGTCTTTCTCCTAAGGAAGTTGGTTATTCTACTCACGACTGTGGTCAAAATGTCACTTTATCTGAGAATACTGATGTTAGAAAGAAGACATGATAGGTGGCAGTAGAAAAATACATCTGAATACTAAAAAATCTTTCTTATTATTATTGTGTGATCAGCCGACAAAAAAGCTTCCTTTACATAAAAGACAAAAAAAAAATGGTTTCAAATTAGGAGAAAAAAAATTTTAATTACACAGGACACACACACATATATATAAACATCACACACACATATATATATATATATATATATATATATATATATATATATATATATATATATATATATATATATATAAAGACAAAAAGGAAAAGTTATCATAGCCAACGCGTTTCGTATTTTGAGATTCTTTATGAAGGCAAATAGGCTATAGGCCACGGTCGATTTTCGTTTCATTCCGTGGACATAAAATTTATATGAAAAAATTTTACTTGATTTCGGGAGTTTCGATGCCGTAGAGTCTAAATCTAAAAAGTTCTCCAGGTGAGAATTGCGCATTTTTTTATAAATTGCATTTTAAATTGAATATTTTATCGGTAAATTTGAGCATAAAAATCGATTAAGGGAGGTAATAATTGAGTAAATATGACGTTTCTTAGACTAGTAGTTATCTCCCTTAAATTCAAAAATTTTAAAATACGGCGAAAATGAATTCCCCGAATATTTGTGCAATACATTTTGATGGCGATGAAAACAATAGGTACAATTTGTATCATGCTAGCATGTATTTAAGAAATCAGATTATTTCTGTGGAATCACACACATCTTGGCCTCCTAAGAGCAATAGTGTAACTACAGAATGTGCTATGAAGATAATTCCTGTAGAATTTTTAATGCATTGGCATTGATGTGTGGTCTTTCTGATGAAGTTGAAATGAAGAATAGATTTATTACTGTGTCTGAGAAAGATAAGAAAGCTACTTGCCATAGCACAAGATATTCTGAACCTTTCTCACAGAGGAAATTTGTTTTTACCAAAGCATTATGCACTGGGAATGGCTGTTCGACACTGGACTGGTCAGTCAAAACTTATAGGCATTTTAAATGGGTTTGGGCACTCTATAAGCCACAGCACAACTCTAGAACTGGATACAGCTTTGGCTGAACAACAACTATCAAAAAGTAACATTCCAGAGGGTTTTAAAAAGAAAACTTTTACACATTTAGCCTGGGATAATAATGACTTTGGAGAAGAAACTCTGAGTGGTAAGGGAACAACCCATAATACAAATGGGATCATAATGCAGCAGCTAACTTCTGATCACTTATCACATATTGAAGATGTCGCAATAGAAAAAGACCAGCCCCAAATGATCAGGAGTAAGAAGCGCAGTGTGAAGCTAAATGAAACGCCCATACCAGAATATTATGTGGCAAAAAGAGTAGGCCCTTTCCTACCTTCAATTTCAATTGACAGCATTCAAAATGCTTTATTTAGATCATTTTGTGAGACCAAAACAAGCATTACTGATTTGGCTATGACCATGATCAATATGCACTGTGAAAGTGACAACCAAAACACTACTCCAATTCCAGGTTGGACAGGTTTCAATATTCTTTTATTACAGGACCAAATACCACCAAAAAGCAATATTGGATATTTGCCTGTGGTCAATGGTAACCCAACTCAACTAAGTACTGTGAATGCAGTATTTTTGAAAAGTCTTGTTATTGCTGATGAGCTTGAAACTGAATGTATTGTATTAACATTTGATCTTGCATTTTATGCTAAAGCACAGCAAGTACGTTGGAATGATGCCATGTATATGCAAAAAACAGTTGTCAGACTTGGTGAGTTCCACACCTGCATGTCATTTCTCAGTGTCATTGGAAAGTGCTTTGAAGATTCGGGGCTAGCTGATGTCCTACTTGAAGCTGGAACAGTGGCACAAGGATCAATACCTGGAGTCATGAAAGGCAGGCACTATAATCGAAGTGTCAGAGTCATAAAAATTATGTCTGACGCCTTAAGGAGGAAACTCCTATCTATTTTTATTGAAACACAAAGTGAAGAAGAAAAAGCTAAATTCATTGCATTGTCTAAAAATTTATATTATGCTTTTCCCAAAACACAATTCCAAGATCTCTGCACATCAAATGATTTTAAAGAGTTTGAAAGCAAACTATCCTTATATATTCAAAGAGATGCAGCCAATTTCCAACTTTTGCATTTTGGATGAGTTACTTGAATATGGCAGATTTTTTTTTAAATTTTATTCGTGCTACACGAACAGGAGATTGGGCCCTTCACCTTAAATCAGCAGCAGAAATGGTACCTTGGTATTTTGCATATGACCATTTGAACTATGCTAGATATCTTCCTGTTTATATCTATGAGATGCTTGCTGTTCCAGATACCCACCCTGCAATAGCAAAGCATCTTGCTGCTGGGGATTTTGTAGTTCAGCAACAAAACCAATACCCCTTTTAGTCAGACGGCAATGGACCAGACGATTGAACAGACAATGAATAGAGATAGCAAGACCAGAGGTGGGCAGATTGGATTCTCAAATAATGACAATGCTGTTCATCGTTGGATTTTATCTTTTAATCAACGTGCTCAAATCTCTAAAAACTGTACTGAAATGGCTGGAAAAGGAGAGGGCTGCCATAATAAAAAAGACCTGAGTAATTCTCAATATCAAAAGGATGAAGCAGATATTCAGAGTGTCATGCAGACAATTGAGTCTATGCAAAATCCATTTGCATATTGTGAAAAAGAATTAAATAACATTGCATCTGGCCAAGTAGCATCTTCTGAAATTAAAGATGACATTTTGACAGCACATGAACAAGGCTGTAATATTTCTAATCAGTTTGTTCAACAACGACTAATTTTGAAAAATGTATAGTTGAATGCACCATTAAAATCAATGAAGATAAAAACTTTTAGTGATCTTCAGAAAAAGCATTCACAACAAAAGAGCAAGAAGGAAGCAGATTGCTTGAAAGCAGATAAAGACCTTCTCACTAGGTTTCTTATAGTAGCAAGAACCCGAAAAGTTGACCTGGAAGAAATTTTTTCACATTGCCTTTCAGAGTTCCCATCTAGCCTAAGTAACATTGATGGTTCTTTGCAGCGTACCAACAAAGCTGCATTATTTCATTATTTTCTTGTAAAGTTTCCTGATATGAAAATTAACAATATTCCAAAAATGCAGCACTGATATTAGATGGAATGGCAGTAATACAACAGCTTGCAGACCATGTTCCATCAAGGTTTGGTGAGCTAAGTATTTATTTTTTAGATATGTAATCAAGCTTGCTTCTACTTATATGTCATCAAGAGTTGACTTTGTCTGTGATAAGTACAATCCATGGAGTATTAAAGACTCTGAAAGAAGACGCTGTTTGATTACTTCATGCCACCTGTTACGTGCTCTGAATGAAAAACAGAAAACACCGGTACAATTTCGAAAATTCCTCATGTCTGGTGAAAATAAAGAATCCCTCATCTTATTTATGTTGATGCATTGGAAAAAATTGCCATCAGAAGAATTTCATGGAAAAACTGTGATTGCTTCATTTAGCCAAGGATTTTTCATGCTGTGTCCTCATAGTGACACAAATGAAGTAATCACAGAAACTTTGCCAGAATTAACAACTGACCATGAAGAAGCCGATACCCTTCTTTTGCTTCATGCAAAGCATGCATCAACTTCTTTCCTTCCATTATCATTAAGACTCCAGATACGGATGTTTTCTTCTTTGCCTTGCTCATCAAAATGAATTAAGCTGTGATTTATATATGGCTACTAATACCAACCGATCATCTTGTTTGATTTCTATTAAATCAGTTGCAAAGAAATGTGGACCTGCTCTTTCAAGTGCCTTACTTTCTTTGCATGCATTCACTGGCTGTGATACTGTTAACTGCTTTAAGGGAAAGGGTAAAATAAAACCCTTTGAGTTAATGAAAGAAACAGAGGAATTTCTTCAAACTTTCACACTTTTAGGCTGCAACTGGCACCTGACAATAGAAAAATTTGTGTGCTGTCTATTTGGACAGAGAAATGTTTCTTCTGTAAATAATGCTCATTTTAATATTTTTCATATGTCTAGAAAATTGGATAATACTCTACCACCATGCCAAAATAGTTTACGGTTACATGCAGAAATGGCAAATTACCAGGCTGTAATTTGGCGACAATGTCTTCACATTAATATTAATGCTCCTTCTGCAACAAATCATGGCTGGAAATGTGAAGATCAAAAACTCGTTGTTCATTGGAGCAGCCTTCCTAAAACTCCATCTACCTTGATGGACTTAGTAAAGTGTAACTGTAAGAAGAACAGCTGTAACTTTGCCAGTGCATAGATTGTTTTAATGTACTTAAAAAAAATAATGAAGTGTAGCAGATTAATGAAATAGAAGATTCTGACTCCTAAGAGGGCGAATGATAAAATGAGCTTGCAGGATTAGAGGACAATCAATTATTTTTCAATTCCTTTTATAAATGTATTACTTGATAACAATTATTTCAACATAGCTGGAAAAAAAACACTTATTACAATATTTTTTTATATATATAGTCAAAGTTAGTCTAAACATTAAGATTTCTATATCAGTCAATGTGTATGTGTGACAAAATTACATCAAAAAGTAAATGGCAGTCAAAAATGAAGAAAAGTCAATCACCAGAAGTATTTGAAAACAGTTCTTCCATCTATGATTTTTGGAAGGTACAAGATTTGGAAACATATATAAAGGTTTTTCATGTTTTTTAATCAAATTAATGTACATTGCAATGTTTTACGAGGTTATTCGAATTTGAGAAACTCACACGACAATAGAAAGTGACGTTTTCATTGTTATGGCTTTATGCAAGTCATTTTATTTGCTGAAAATTCCTGATTAAATAAATTAACACATAATATAAGAGCATAGATATATCAGCTTCTTGTTGATACACTTAAATGTGCTAAAAAAACCTATTTAAAGTTCATTTTACATGAAGTAAACCATGAAAATGGACTTTTTCCGTAAATGACACACTCTGTATTATCTCCCATTTTCTGAAGCAGTGCGCGCACATTTAGCCTGGAGATCTCTTCAGATTTGAAATCAGCACGAAAAATACTCCTAGAAACACTTGAAATTTTCTCATATGAATAAAATGTCCACGAACTTAAAATCTAAGCCCTTTTTTGGCCTCTGGCCCATAGCCTAAAATGCGAGGATATTTTGTAACAAGTATTGATATAAAAGAGCAAACATTTTATTGTTTTTTGAAAATTTCTAGCTATAGGAACGCTCATAAATATCGATTAGGTTAACTACTGAATATTATGGGCGTTCCTGTACCTAAAAAATTTGATAAACCAATAATATTTTTGTTCTTGTATATAAATACTTGTTACAAAATAAAATCCTCACATTTGCCATAAGTTTTTCTTTTGTCTTTATTCATATTTTTACAGATACTCTCTATCGGAAATATATATATATATATATATATATATATATATATATATATATATATATATATGAAAGGTTATAGGTCAAAGTTGAATAAGACCAGGAAACAGTAGTATTAAAAGGCGCAATATTAACCTCCCAACCCCCACCGATACATTTTTAATACCCTTTTCTTTTCTTCTCTTCCCACTTCTTCTTACTTTTTCATATCCTCCTCCTCCGTTTCTATCACACCCAATGTCGTGTGTTTGTTTATTTGTTTAAAAATAATGTAGCGTTCATTTGTTTTTAAAAAAAAATAAAACGTTGGGATGTCAATTGATAAAAGGATGCTGTAAAGTTAAAAGCAAGGTAGCGGATCTGAATATGATCTCTTAATTCATATATATATATATATATATTATAAATTAATTGATTTAAAATATGTTTTTTTTTTCGCTACACAGTTCTAACCATGTTTCAAAAATGGAAGCTAAAAGCCCCGAATTTAATTTTGTGATTAAATTAAAGGCATTAGGTTGAGTATGAAATGGAACTAATGTCTTTAATTTAATCACAAAATTAAATTCGAACTTTTTTTTCCATTTTTGAAACATGGTTAGAACTGTGTAGCGAAAAAACATATTTTTAAATCAATTAATTTATAATATTAATGCTCTGTAAATTTACATTGAGCACTATTTTGTAAAAATAAAAATATCTATAAGAACACCGGATTATATATCTTACTGTTCTTTCTTTTTTTTATTATATATATATATATATATATATATATATATATATATATATATATATATATATATATATATATACGTTTTGAATGCATTCCCAAAATGGAAGAGTACATGAATATTTATGGATTCCCATGTTTTGGATATCATAAATAAAATCCAATCTAGGAAGTATACGACGAACCAGACGATCACCCAGCGTGAAAGTGACAGCCGTGCTTATTTTCTTCCTTATAATTTCGTTTCACTGATGCTGTAGCACTTTTTTGAAACTCAGATTATGCAATAGCAAGTTTATTGTTAACATACGTAACACTGTTGCATTATTAGTATTTACTCGTATAATTCTCTTTCTCTCTCTCTCTCTCTCTCTCTCTATATATATATATATATATATATATATATATATATATATATATATATATATATATGTATGTATATATATATATATATATATGTGTGTGTGTGTGTGTGTGTGTGGCCTGGTAATTCTGTTTTAGCATGAAACAGTGTGTCGCCTCTGAGTGTTGACTTTAATGTTCACTTTTATATTTGCATATGCTCTATCTCTGATATTGAGTACTTTATTCGATAAATACAGCATACCTTAAAACTATATATTCCATAAATATAGCATACCTTAAAACGAATATATATATATATATATATATATATATATATATATATATATATATATATATATATATATATATATATATATATACCCGTGTGTCTTTCTATTTCCTATGATTCTTTTAACGAAATTGCAGATCAGCCGGAAAAAAAACCCTATGTGTGTGTGCATTTTGTATTTTAGCAGGAAAAACTTTCAAAAGTACATTTTTTTAAATAAATAAAATATATATATATATATATATATATATATATATATATATATATATATACACTAGGGGATACTCGGCATAGATCTCTAAATAATAGTTTATTATTAACAATTTATTTATATTGTTTATTCAATCGTTAAAAAATAAACTTCATTGTTTTTTTATTTTATTTCTTACAAAATAACCAAATTTGGGAAAATCTCACACTCCCAATCCACGTTCGGGGTGGGATGGGGGCTTAGGGGACTTAGCATCTCCATATTTTTATTCAAAAAGACAAAAAAGACCGTAACTCATGTCTGTCTCTCCTAATTTTTATCTAACTATTTTTTCTTTTCAAATAAAAATATAACTCGAAATGTAAACATAATCGCATTTTAAAACTAAATTCTCAATGTATCTTGCGTCTACTCTCTTTCAGAGTAATGTTTGCTTCTTTAATGTAATGTTTAAAAGTGAAACTTTATTTAGTTAAAAAAAATCTAATTCCCCTCCAGAATAAATGGTAAATAATTATATTTCGAAGAAGTCAGGCTCGCTATAGTTTTGATTTAAAAATGATTAAATTAAATATGTTTAAGTATATCTTAATTTAAGTTTATTTACTTTATTTTCCTTGTGTCTTTTTATTATATGTGTCATGCTTTCAGTGACATTATCGTTGATTTTTACTGTGTTTGTGTTGAATATTTTGTGGAAAGGGGTTGATGTGGGGAGTGTTTGTGTATCAGGGTGTTTGTGTAATTGGAATGATTGTGGGATCTGCTTGATTACTGTTGGTCGGTAGTTACAAGATGTATGTAGGTAAAGTGTTTGTCATTTCGTTTTCTAAACGTACCTTTTCTTGAGTGTGACATCTTGTAAATCTACTTTTTTTAGGTTTTGTTTTTATGTCTATGTAGAATACCATGTTTTTGAAAATGTTCATTATTTTCTGGATTTGTCTGCTTTTTGTTTGTTACACTTTCTTAGGATTATGCAACTGTATTCCCTGTAAGGGCCTATATCATTTTTATCGATTATTTTAATTAGTTCATCTAGTAAATATATACCTATCAGGTCTGAGGCAAGCACCATGAAAACTTCCCATTGTAACATCGAAGGTCCCTTCTTTCTTTAGTCACGTGTCTTCCTTGAAGAATAATAGTGATTTTTGGTAGTGCTTAATGATTTTTACTTCGTTTGGGCTTATTTTTATTTGTTCTTGAGCAAAGGAGATGGACTTATCTGGTTCTGTAATAAAAGAGTAAAAATCTTTTATGTCTGGTTGTATATATTCGAAATTGTATTTTTTTTACATAAACACACGTATATATATATATATTTATATATATATATATATATATATATATATATATATATATATATATATATATATGTGTGTGTGTGTGTATGTGCTTGTATGTGTGCGTGTATGTGTGCGTGTATGTGTGCGTGTTTCATTGATGTGACGGACAAAGAAAAAAATTTTTTCTTCAGATTTTTTACTAATGTTTTTACAATTTTTTTCTTTTATGAGAACTAAACGAGATATCTACTCCCAAACCACCTCGTTACTATGGGCAACCACTTCGATGTACGTTATGTAGATTTGTGATTTAGCTGTTTCCTAACACGTTTCCTAATATATATATATATATATATATAAACAAAAATCACTAAGAACTCCTGCCTTCTCAAATACAATTGTGAATGGTCACAATGATATAGAATAGCAGTAATAGAATAAACTTCTTTAATCGAGAACATCTAACCTCCTCTTCCCGGAAAATATTTTTAACAAACTCAAACATATAAAACAAACGTTGATTAGTAATACTTTACCCAATCATCGATTACCAAATAAGATTATTCCTACAGAAATTAAGCGACACCATTACTAAAAAATGCAGTACAAAACCTTAATAACTTTTACTGCAACCAGAGGTATAAAAATATAAAGAAGATGAATTCACCATACAACGCATCATAAGACAACACATTTCACTCGTCGATTTGAGCAAACGTGTAAAGCTTACAATATACTAAACAAAACTTAAAACCTGTCAACCTCAAAATTACCAATTATAACACACTTATGAAATCCAAACTTAGATCACCAAATGTAGTTTCTCAGTTTCGTTGCTTATATAAGACTATGATTCTTGTAATAAACAAAAAGACAATTGCAACACCGACATTAGCCAGATGACGACATTATTAAGTAGTAGATTGACAAACCACTTAAATTCGATAAGGGAGAACTTAAGCACTCATGAACAACTCCCTGCTCCAATAAGTAAAATTCTTGTAGATAACATTGGCATTCTAAGAACATCTAATTGTAAAAGATGTTTAAAGATAATAGAAGCACTTCATATAAAAGTTTTGAAACTGGATAGCGCGTGTTGGCTGTGTTTTAAAGGCACACTAACATGAAAATACTACTAGCACGGCTTTGAATTACTACTACGTCTACACAATACAATTTAGAACATAAACACAGGAAACAACAAACCCCTTGAAAATGGCTCAAGAATTGGCTGAAAGTTCTTGGGACAATAAGTAATAGTTTCTATATTCCCTTAATTCTTATAAAAGAAATACTGTAAGTACATTAGAAAGACTTAATAAAATCTTTTAAATATCCTTGTCCGTCACATTCAATGATACATGTATAAAAGAAAGATTGCTTGCCCATATATATATATATATATATATATATATATATATATATATATATATATATAAAATTGTAGCTTCTGTCTGTTATCGAACTCCTAGAGATTTGACGATAGACCCTCATAACAATATATATTTTGAAATTACATTACCCAGGGTACTTGGATAAGTATATTTCATTTGGATCAAAAGGGTCCTCAGTGGAGGTGGCGCACCCCCAGTGAATTTTTTTCCCTTTGATTTAAATTAAATTTAAATTCGAAAAAGTGAATCATACCTATCCAAAATATAGAAGGAGAAAACTAGAAGATGGAGGTCACATCAGCAAGAACATTTTGATCAAAGTGGGTCCCCAAAGGCACAAACCCACTACTGAATTTTTTCCCTTTGATTTAAATTAAATTTGACCCATCCAAACTATAGGAGAAAATCAGAAGATGGAGGTCACATCGGCAAGATCAAAATGAGACAATAGGGACGTTTAAGTTGAGCTAGAAATCACCAATCAATGGGTAATGCCCTACAATACATATTTGTTTACACAATTCAACTGTCATATAAATGTTAAAATCTGCTCATCAATTCATTCAATCAAGTATTGAATCAAATACATATCAAACGGGTCAGATCAAGCTGTTTTTGCACCCTACCACTGAATTTTATTTTCTTTGATTTAAATTAAATTCAAATTTGTGACAAGAGAATGACTCCTATCCAAAAAATAGAAAGGAGAAAGCCAGAAGATGGAGGTCACATCGGCAAGGTCATTGGGTAATAGTGAAATGCATAATTTTTATCCAAAAATTATAACAATGATTTAAAATCAATCATCATTTTCTTACAAAAAACGTTTGACACGCAGCAAAGGTGCGGATAATTCGGCTTATATATATATATATATATATATATATATATATATATATATATATATATATATATGTGTGTGAAAATATATAGAAAATAGGAAGGAACTGGTTAGGTAAATAATCCAAAGTCCCTTAGTATTTTTAGTTATTATTTTTAAAAAATAGTGCTCGATACAAAAGTAGAGCATAAATATAATTATTTATTTAAAAATATGATTCCAAATCGTTACATAAGAGGTCTCATGTTTCAAAACAAGAGCCGAAAACTTCAATATAATCCTTTAAATTAAATTGAGTTGAAAGTAAAGTCGTCAAAAACAAACGTTACGAAAGTTTTTCTTTTTTTATATGCACAATTCCCTTTCATAATAAAATAAAATAAAATAAATAAATCTCCATAGACAAGAAAACTAGACGATGGCCAATACATCTTCCGTTTCATTTTTGACACCCCCACCTTTCCCCGACTTGACACCTTGAAAGTATCTCTATACCGCTACTTATTATAAACACCCTACACTCGCCTACCCAATTTAGACAATTCATCCTAGCTGTTACCATGGGGATTTTGATTTCAATTTTAAAACAAGTAAATTTCAGATATACGTTATTCCAACAAAAATTTCGCTTGAAGATGGAACGGAGCCCATTTTACTTTCAACTCAATTTAATTTAAAGGATTATATTGAAGTTTTCGGCTCTTGTTTTGAAACATGAGACCTCTTATGTAGCGATTTGGAATCATATTTTAAATAAAAATTATATATATATATATATATATATATATATATATATATATATATATATATATATATATACCGTGTGTAACAGCAAAATTGTGCAAATCATGTAAAAGCAAAATTGTCCATTTGTTAATCTAACAAGCTTTGTCTAAGCTTTGAACAGTTGTATCTTAGAAATAGTTAAAGATATCTTACTGGAATTCTCCAAGGTTTTTATTACACTATTGGACTCCACTTTGAACAATAAGAATGTAATTAGCTCTAAGTTGAAATGATGATATCTCTTGCTGTTGTGACTTCCTGATCCAGATTTCCTCTCTATAGTTCCCTTTTTATTAACTTATTCACCGATCTCTTGATGATTCTTTAGTCGACTTTGAAGTTCGAAGCCAGAGTATGAATGCCGGTATCATTACTGAAAGCCCGAATGATCTTTTTCCTCTCAGTTGGGAAAACATTGTGGGGCTGACACAAAACGATTTTAACCCGTTCTTTCTAATTGAATAACTCAAAGGGTTTTTCAGTGATTCTTGCGATAAATGATGTCCAAATGGTGTCCAAATGGTTAAACGTCTTATCTGAAAACATGGAAAAAAGGAACTCAATTAGTTCAGTTTTTTTTAGAAATTAAACATTTTGTGGGACGGACATTTATCCCATGCTGTTACACGATTTAGACAATTTTGGTGTTACACCCGGTATATATATATATATATATATATATATATATATATATATATATATATATATACACATTTATTTATATATATATATATATATATATGTGTGTGTGTGTGTGTGTGTGTGTGTGTGTGTGTGTGTGTGTGTGTGTGTGTGTGTGTGTGTGTGTGTGTGTGTGTGTGTGTGTGTGTGTGTGTGTGTGTGCGCGCTAGCTCGCAAGATTTTACACGAATTTGAATTTTTTTCATTTCTGTTTAAAATTAAATTATTTTTTAAAACATTTTGCTTTTAAATAAATCTAATGAAAAAAAAATTATTTACCTAGCCAATTATGTCGCCACAAATTAAAATATTGAGTTAATCTTATATTAAATGTAGGTGGATAAATCAAATATTAACTTTTAATGGCTCCTGATACTATATTTTGTATCTCATTCTCATAATATATATATATATATATATATATATATATATATATATATATATATAGAGAGAGAGAGAGAGAGAGAGATAGATAGATAGATAGATAGATAGATAGACATGCATAAAAAACAAAAGTAAAACACCGACGCGTTTCGTCCTCTGAGGGACTTTATCAAGACAAATACAAGGATTTTATTTTGTAATGATGTATATGCGCGCGCGTGTGTGTGTGTATGTCTGTGTGTGTGTGTGTGTATGTGTTTGTGTGTGTGTGTGTGTGTCCATTTTCCACTATAGTATGATATCTACTATTCATTTTCTACTATGCTATGATATTTACCAACTGTTGTAAGTATGAAATGTGTTAGGGTTAGGGTTAGCGTTAGGGTCAGGGGATTAGGGTTAGGGTTAACGTTAAAGGCAGTGAACAGTGAACTGACTATGTATTAAAAATCATTAACAATTTTTATACAAAGAATTTTTAAAAAAAATCATCAAATAGTGATTTTAATGTTTGTAAACAGATTTTATGTCATTTATAAAAACAGAAAACAGGTCATGGTTTTTTCCTAAGCATTTTCTAACAATAATGAGTGCATCGTCATTTACGGCAGGTCGCATATTCCTCGGTAGATTAACTATAGTAGCACCTACATATTTACAGGGTGTCCATAAAGTTCGTGTGCACTTTAAAAAATTTATAACTTTATTTGTATTTACGATAGAAATAATTTGTTAAAAGGATTAGAAAGAAGTAAATCTATATTTTTTTAAGGTTTTATTGAAATTTTATTTAAGTTTCCACATGTTCCCCATCATGAGCAATACAAAGGGTAATACGATTTTGCAGTTCACGGATAACATTTACCAACTGATTTACAGTAATACCTGAAATCACATTAGTTATTTTAGCTATACTTAAAACTAGGTACATTAAACTTTATAGCATTTTTTACAGATTATTTCTATCGCAAATACAAATAAAGTTATAATTTTTTTAAAGTTCACACGAACTTTATGGACACCCCGTGTGTGTGTGTGTGTGTGTGTGTGTGTGTGTGTGTGTGTGTGTGTGTGTGTGTGTGTGTGTGTGTGTGTGTGTGTGTGTGTGTGTGTGTGTGTGTGTGTTTGTGTGTGTGTATTGTATTATTATACACAATTTTTATTTTGTCTTATTTTAAATTATTTTCTAGAATGAAACCTATACACTTCCTCCGCATCTAAGTCTGATATAAAAGTTTTAGAAGTTGAAAATGTTTCTGAAAGAACAAACGGAAAATGAAGTTTCCTGCTTTATTTTGAAAATTAATGACAGTAACGAATTTGGACAAATGATACAATTTCAGATCAAACATATTGTCCTAGATTGAGGCCAAGAGGACAAATTTAATCTTCTGGATAGTTCTCAGTTTCTGCAAAATGTAGGGGTTGAAGCTCTTCCCATGCTATTTAACAGGCTGTCGTTCAGCTCCCAATTAGCTACTCAGCCCCCCAAAATAAACTATTAGACTTAGAGATAATATCACGGAACACGAATCAATGAAAAGTGTTTTTTTAAATATAATAGAACGAGAAATACAGAGAGAGGAAGGGATTGTGTCGGAGATTTTCTTCATACTCCATCTTGTCTCTTCGTAATGTAATCTCAGTTCTTGATACTAATATTATCTTATGTGACCACTCACCTTTTTACGACATAGAGTCAGCATCTGCGAGGCGAGGCCAAAGGACTAAAAAGGAAACTAAAATTATTTGAAGCTGTAACCAACTTTTCGAGGAAATGACACAGCAGTGCCAACTAAGCTTCAAGAGGATGTGGATACTTTTTTTCCTTGTAGGTCATCTAAGTGCTGCATATTCTTTAGTTACGTTGATCCACCTTTTTAGAGTTGGTGACTAAATGAAAACTCGAGCAAGAAGAACAATTTCATTTTTTCTTCTTTTAGTTCATTTATTTGTTTAAACGGTTAATTTTTAAACATACACTTCATTATCGTTGTTTGTTTTTTGTTAATGTAGTGAACACCGCGACAAAATACCTGTCCTCAATTCGCAAGCTGAGCAACTCTCTCTTTTATTCTATCTCTTTCTCCACCTATCTCTTTCTCTATGTCCCTTCTCTCTATCCACTCCTCCTATGCCCCTCTCTTATCCCCTGCATTTCGCTCTCTCTCTCCCCTACCCCTCTCTACCTTCTCATCTTCTCACCCCACTCTCTGCCTATCTCTTATTCTATATCTCTCTTTCTCTCCACTCCCTCTCCTCTTTTTCTCTCCCTCCGCTCCTCTTCTTTCTTCATCTCCCTGTCCCTATCTCCTCTCTCATCTCACTCTACCCTCTCTACCTCTCTACCTCCCCATGATCTCTGTGTGTCTCTCTTTCACTCTCTCTCTCTCTCTCTCTCTCTCTCTCACACACACACACACACACACACACACACACACACACACACACACACACACACACACAAATATAACTTGATCGAAACTCCAGATCGGACAATTTAAATTAATGTTTTAATCCTTACTCCAAATCAGACATAATCTTCCGATAATTAGAAATGAAGATTCAAACACCTTATTTGATGATGGTTTTAGGTGCTTGCACGGAATTCGAACGACAAGTGTAGATAGTTGATGGTCAGAAACCAGTAAAACAAAATGAAATATAATCATACATATGAGAACAAAACTGACCATTGATATAATCGGGAGATGATACAAACACACCCACACAAAATATAGGAACGCGAAGAGAAATTGCCTACACATTTCTTCTATGTACTATGACCGATATAATGTAAATGATTCTTATAAGTGTTTGACGAAAACCTTACTGGAAAACAGCCCTTCTTTTATTCACCTCTTCCCATTTCCTTCTTCATTTGACGAGACTATAAGTATGCACCAATTTGATGAGAGGAAATGCTATGTTCCTTCTCGTAACTCTTCTTTTAAACGCGTCTCCTTATCCAGGTCTTTCCGCCTCTCCTATATGTAAAACTGCATAACGTCGCAGTCTGCACACTTGCTACAGACGCCACGAACACTTCAAATTGAAAAAAAAAGAAGCGAAAAACATTTAGGGCGTGCGATGTGTTAGCTATAATTACCTTTCAGTAAGTAAATAAATAACACGTCAAGTGTGTTTCTATTATCAGTACTCATCGTCATCGTTCAATAATAACCCCAGAAGAAGTAATAATACTCTTCATTTTCTCCGTGTGTACGTATGTGTGTTTGTGTGCGCATGCGCGTTTGTGTCATCTTAAGCTGACAGAGGAAAAACACATGACTTGATTAATGAATAAGTCAAATAAATTGGAAATAAAGCATTGAAATATTTTTTAATGCTATGTCATTTCATGGCTCTCCACAGCTTCCATTTTTATTTGTTTATTTTAATCATCATGAGAAAATAATTCGTTTGAAACAAAGAAAAGAGTACTGCACTGTTACATAATATCAGTCCTCCAATATGGCAGTAAATGCTGAACAGAATTCTCACAGATGAAGAAGATACTTGAAATGTGGTTCTACAGGAGGATGCTGAGAATACCATGGACCGAACAGATGAGCAATGACGAAGTTTTCGAGAAAACGGAAACAAAAAGGAGACATACTTAACATCAGTAAGAGACAGTTGAAATTTATAGTGAGGAAAGATTGCTTGGAGAATTTGATACTCACAGAACAAATTGAGGGCAAGAGGGCAAGAGGCAAACAACGCATAACCTACCTTGTGAACTTATGTTGTTAAGATTGTGACTGCCAATAATGAATCCTGGTAAGAGTTATAATTCTCCCAGGATCTCTTCGCTGTAAAGGTTGAATTAGTTAAGTTAAATGACACATCATTGGTGGCTCAAGGTTTAGGAGAAACAATAAACAGACAAAATTTATTAAGAGCTACAAAGGACGGGAAATTGTAGAGAGCCATGATCGCCAACGACCTGAAGAGACACGGCACATAGAATAAGAAGATATGTTAATTAAAAAAAACAATAAAAATAGTGAAATGGTGTTATTTTCCACTGTTTCGAATTCAGAGTAGTTCCAATGCAATTGGGCACAGTCTGCTCTTCTATTGAACCCATAGATGAGGGAGAGAAAAGAAATACAGTCATGCCTTTCCAATGAGTACTATAGTGCGCGCCGATAAACACGGTAATTGTTATTATTAATTAGATGCATATATCCTTTGTATATATACACAACTCAGAATAAGGTGATTTCCTAAGCGTAGCTTAGATATGAGACAAGGCCGAAAGTATGGGACACCCCGTGAGGATCGAACTCAATATTCAGTCGTAATTGATTTAGCGGGACAAGCTTGCTAACTACTGCAACACGACAAAGTCCCCAAAAGCTAGTTACAAGCCATAATAAGGACTAGATTTTTTAATTTGATCAGGTCCGCAGTTGAGTCGGTGTCGATCGCACTTGACGCGGAGGTAAAAAAAAAAAAAATAGTTAAATATTCTTCTCTAGCGGACAGATTTATTTTTATTCCAGTGGCAGTGAAGACTTCTGGGGTTATTGGCCCTCTTTCGATGGTGTTCCTTCGGAGAAATGGCGGGATGGCGTCTCGATTAAGGGACGAAACGGAGTGAAACTGAGTGGCTCTTGCAGTGTGTCTCACTGGCGATGGTACGATGTAATGCTTTCTCCATCCGGCTGGCAGAGGATAGCAAAAAAAAAAAAAAAAAAAAGAACATTTTGTTTTTGTTTATATATGCTTTCTTCAAATATAAACTTTATTTCACAAAAAAAAGAAAAGATTATGAAATCTTTATCCCCCCCCGGAAGTGAATATGTCTAACAAAATGTTATTGCCTTTTTCAACATCATTATAATCGACGTGTTCATTATACTCGTGTTTTATTAACGATTTTATGTTAAAGAAATAAAGAGGTTAATGAATATTAATATTTATTATTTTGTCAAACGAAAGAAAAAGATGATGTTGGGCACATGTTTGGCATTGTTTTAACTTTCCTAATCTCTTTTATACTTACCTGACCTGGCACAGGCCGGGTACGTTTTATCATCTCTCAGTTGCGTCTCTATCTTCGGGCAGAGTGCGACTTAGTTGCGGCTCCGTCGGAGGACAGAGGTGTAATAAATCACACTGTGAGGTGTCCAACCCTGGGGAACAGATGCTCGTGGCTGCACTCTCTCATAGCACTAAAGAGAGGGATCGGTGCTCGCACCGAGGCCAACGCAGTCGACGGTTGCGGGGGCTCGGGGAATTTTTGTTCTTGGTCCGAATGTACGTGCTCGAGTTCCCCCACATTAAACCCGACCTTGTGTCACATCCCGTCTCAGTTGGGAGGCCAGGGTAAATATACTAACTTCTTTTATCGACCCAGAATGATTAGATAATTTGTTTACAGTAAATAATGCACCCGCCATTATCCTACTTAGTATTTACACTGATACATTTACAGTTTAAACACTTAATGGTACAAGCCTTCCTCGTCGCCAACGCCGTCACCTCGGCAAACCCAACTCACTATATCGGCCACATATCCAGCCTCGACACTGCCAGGCCCAAAATACCAACCGTGGCGATTGACATCATCTCAACGTCACACCAGCCAGCTATAAACATCCTCGTCGCCAAAACCACATCTTGGCAAACCCGACCCACTACAGTCGCCGAAAAGTACAAAGTTACAAATTATTCTCTGAGCCGACTCACATTGTTCAACTATACCTACTGATAACACCGGATTATGCACTGTCTTCTAGAAATTGTAACTAAGATCAGTTCAGCATAGTTGCAGTATAAATCACAGTTTAGCTCAGTGTTTGTTAAAGGAACATAAACGTATCATAACTGTGCATGAGCAGGCGCCTGCAGTAAGATTATCTAGCCACCCTAGTTTGATTTCATTATTAAAACTGACGGGCGCCTCTGAATTGATTTTAAAATATATAGTTCCTGCTTTCAATGATCAATTAGTTTTATATACATCAAAACTATTTAGCAATAGAATAACATAAAAAAGAGATAAAAGCAGAGAAAAAGAGAATTTTCTTTTGTAAGAGATATATTTTTCGGCAGTAACCGTATCAAATTATTAGAAGTTTAAAAAAAAAAAAAAATAACGCCAGTGACCCCGACGTGATTTGAACACGCAACCTTCTGATCTGGAGTCAGACGCGCTACCGTTGCGCCACAGGGCCGAGACGCCAACTCAGCATTTAACTTTACTCTATTATTTTCTTCTGACACTTCTTAGGCAAGTTGCTGTCGCTGCGACAAAATATTTATGACGTAACAAACAGTAACGATTTGACTGTTACTAATTTTACAATTTTACTGTAAAACCGTTGCGCCACAGGGCCATCGCAAGAACAAATTTTATTTTCTTATGTGAGTTATCTAGTAAATTGATTGGACAGTGAGAAAACATATTTTAGTTTTAGGGTGTGACAATTGGTCGCTATTCGATTGCTATTAATAATTACACAATTTTCCTGTTTTAAATGGGATGTTGGTGAAGGAGCACAGCGTGAATTCATTCTGCAATATCACTGTCGTCATAAATAGATACGATGTCATTATACACGAGAAAGCAATTACAAAGTAAATCGTAACCAGATTTAACCGAAAGCAGTTTTTTCTTTACCATTTCTTCCGCTTTCATTACGCATGTGTCGCTCTTGTATAATGAGCTTCACTTGAACCGTAAAAACACATTGGCCACGACGTGATTTGGACAAGCAATTTTTTATTTGATCAAGAGTCAGACGCGCTACCGTTTACACCAAACCAACGCACGGGCCTGCAGTTAAAATAATAAATTTTATTTGCGATTCTTCTGTGTAAAGTGTTCCGGCACGTTTGTTATGGTGATTTTCTAAGCGTTGCTTAGACTTGGCACAAGGACGAAAGCATGCGGAACCCAGTGAGAATCGAACTCACTACTCAGTCGTAATTGTTCTAACGAGACAAGCTTGCTAACCATTAAACCACACCGTAATGCCCCTGGTCCTTTAAGCGTAGCTTAACTGCGGCACAAAACCATCTATAACCGGGTTGTTTGTTATGTGGAAATCAAAACATATTTACCAATATTACACAGAGTTTTTTTTTTTTTTTTTGGCGTTAGTTTTTTTTTTTTTTTACCAAGACTTCAAGATAATATTACAGCAGCGTTTGTCATAGTTGTTATATTGTAAATTAATTTTAAAGGGTTACTATTAAACTGAAAATTGTAATGTATTTACATTTTACAAGTGTATATACATCATTTAATTTTTCTCTGCGTTCTTCTCATTGTAAATATTTATCTTTTACACTATTTACATTGTTCGGAAAATTGTCTACATCTTTGTTGCCATATTCACGACGTTTCAGCTGTTACACGCTCCGACCTCCTTCAGGTAATCGGAATTTCGAATAGATTTCGTCCACCGGGGTAGATTGTTCTAGTTCCTCGTTATCTCCCTTTTAACTCAAATCCCCAAATTTTTGTTCACCACTACCGAAAACAGGTATTGAACTCACAACTTTTTGGGTTAAGTCACTGGATCCAACCAACGCTTTTATCCACTGGGGCATGTGTCCCTGAGGACATCAGTGGAAGAATTTTATGAACTTTTTACAAGAGCTCATATTACAATTTTGTTCTTATTGTTTTTCTTTAGCATTACTGGTTCCCATATGCTTGACCGGCTCAGGAGATTTTTGTGGCTTAAGATATGGGGTGATTCCTTAAGTTTCCTTAAGTTTTTATATTTTCCTGTAATGTTCTCTATCGATTATTTCAACCTCATCCCGCAGGGGGTGCGGTGATCTCACTTTTCCCTTCATATGTGGTCAGCTAAGACTGATTTTTCTATTTCTACTTGTGTTACGGCTTTGCAGTCTTAACATAAGGAGGCGGCCTGTTTCTACTTAATATTTCTTACCACAGTCATTAGTCATGAGTTTCGTCCATGTAGGTAGACAGACCCAAACCCGCTCATGCGGCTTCTGTGGGGATATTTTTGGCCGAGCCTACGGGCTCGGAGAACGCACGGTAAACTCAGCCTTGTGCCACATACATCCTGTGTGGGGGGACTATTAAATATCGGCAGTCGAGACGCAGTGTAACCTGACAGTTCGGACGGACACTTCTATCTGCTGACTAATAACACTCTTATTTTGTATATATGTTCTGTTATTTCAATCCACTTGTTCAACCTGCTTTCTTCTTTCCGTGTCTTTCTTTCTGGCCCATAACAGACCACAACATATACGGACCTCAGATCTTTTGTATTTTTTCCGATAATCCCTTCACATAGGGTAGGCTGGGATTATAAGGGAAAATACAGAAGATCTGTGGTCCGGCTGTTATGGGACGCATGATTAAACAACCAATATTCGTTTCATTATCTATCGTTACCAGTTTTTCACAAAGAAAATCCTATTGAGATATCTTGACCCCAACGTGTATTGAACACACAATTATCTGCTCAACAGTCAAACATGTTATTGTGGCGTGAAAGAGACAAACGGAAAATAGCACCACATGATATTTTTAAACAGATTGTCAGAGACATTGCAAACGCAATGAAGCATCTCTTACCAAAATGAGCAAGAAGAATTATATTAGATTCATGACTTCTGAGTCAATATGGGTAAACAAAACTGTTCGGAAGTTATCGATGGTTGCGTTAGCATAAAATTATAAATCATCGTGAGCAAGGGTTTGAGTCGACTCAATGTGTTTACCAACTACTGATCACATCGGATTATGCGTTCTGTTTCAATAATTGTAACTAATGGTCTGTTCATCTTAATTGCAGTATAAATAATAGTTTAGCTCTGTGTATGTTAAAAAAACATACACATGTCTGTGCAGGCGTCTGCAGCAAGATTATCTAGCCACCCTAGTCTGGCAACATCGTCTATCAAAACTTCTTGGCTGAAAAATGTAAGGATTCTGCTTTCAATGAATAATTATTTTCGCATATTTCCAACGTAATCAGCAATAGAATAAAATAAAGAAGAGATAAAAGGATTTACCGTATCAAATTATTAGATGATGAATATCACTTTAAAAAAAAAAAAGAAAAAGCATTGACCCCGACGTGATTTGAACACGCAACCGTTGCGCCACAGGGCCACTTACGAAACACTATTTAATTTATTTCTTTTATTTTAGGTCATTTCTCAATCGCTTGCACACTGACAAAATGTTTGTAGTATAGAACAGTCGGTCACGATTCCGATTCAATAGCTGCAATTTTCCCATTCTTGACGTTCTGAATCTGAAAAGCGTTCATCTCTTCCAGAATGCCGCCGTCGTTACAAATCGATACAATATCGTTATACATGAATGAAACCATTACAAAAGCGAATAATTTCTACATTTAAAGGAAAGAATTAGTAATTTGATTGTTTTTTATACCGTAAAGGGCAATCATTACTTGACATTTAAAGACTTAAAGTTTGATTACGTATTATACACGAAAACAAAGTATTAACTCCTTTCCGATCAGGTGTTTCGGCACATTTAGGTCCCTGTGCACCAAATAATTATGTATCAAAGAAGTCAAATCGATAAACAATCCTGTATTTAACTTTAACCCTTCTAGCTAAGACTGGAGAAAGGGTCTCGTTTCTCCCCCCTTCACCAATCTATGATACGAGTCCCCCACTCTACTACATCTCAATTTTCACAAGGTATTATTCATATAAAATACAAAATTTATTGTAACCTAATCATATACAATAATGGATCATATTCAATATAGGTGAACAATTCAACTAGAACCATTGAAAATAAATACAATGTATCTAAATACAAATTAGACATGTCATTTTAGATCAATCCATCTTAAATCAACAATGTTTTTAACATCAATTTGAGATTTTCTAATTACAAAGTTGAATAATTTAACACATTCAACAGTATGGATAAAAAATAATGAATTTTATGTTATGTTTTTTCGAGACTTAGCATAAGCAAAACAAATTCACGGATTTAGACAAAAAAGAGCCCAGAATGACGTCAAAATCCGTGAAAATTTTTCATCCTTTAATAGTCATTTGCGCTTAGTTTATTTTGTAAGATAAATAAATATAGGTTGAAAAAAAGCAAATGTTGATAAGATAGCGAGGGTCATAAAGCCCACCAGGGACGCTCAATCAAACTTGCTCCCCTGTTCGGAGCGTTCTTGGGTAGTACGCACCGGCCCTGTGTACCAGAAAGGTTTTTTTTTCTTTCTTTTTATTCATGAAATAGCTCTTTGAATAAAACCAATTATCAAAATTAAGACTTCAATATTTTATATTATGCAACTCAGCGAGTCGGTCCACCATTTTTGAGAAATTTCGGCGCGTTTAAAGTTTTATGCATTTATCTGATGGCTTCCATTTTACTTTTTTAACATTTTCTTACTGAACAAACATCTACTTTCCAATGATGCACAGTGGCTGCATAGCGTAATCGAAAAATTTCATGCCTTAATTTTCATAAGTTATTTTTTTCGCCATCTTCTTTCGAGCATCCTATGGTCCATAATTTCACTGTATTAGACACAGAACCTAGATATTGCAGTTGTACTATTGCGCAAGATATTAGCTTCTTAGTTACGTGAAAAGCAGGTTTTAGTCCTGTGCAGAAAACATAAAACATTTAGTTACACTTGAGTCCTGAACAGCTTAGCACTGGTGGGTTGAAAATTGATCTAACAAGATCATGATTAATATTATTGATATCAAGCACGATAATTGCAATGAAATACGTTACGTTATCTTGCAGAATTACTTTGTTAGACCGATTTTTGGCGATACAATCTTTGCTAATGTTACCGATGCTATTGTTATATATATTATTTATATATATATATATATATATATATATATATATATATATATATATATATATATATATATATATATATATATATATATATATATATATATATATATATATATATATATATATATATATATATAAAGGTCTGGTACAGGCCGTCTACAAATGTAAACAGTGAAATATAAACACACACACATACACACACATAAACACACACAGACACACACACACACATATATATATATATATATATGTGAGTGTTTTGTTTGTGTGTTTATGTGGGGTGCTGAAAAGTTTTCGATGCGACAAAGAAGGGGTTCAAAAATACTCTGATATTTGATCATTTGTTCAAACAATCCCCCTATGTATGTATGTATGTATGTATGTATGTATGTATATAGATAGATAGATAGATAGATAGATTGATAGATAGATAGATAGATAGATAGATAGATAGATAGATAGATAGATAGATAGATATGAATTATGAAATGTGAGCGACTGTAAGTCAATATAAGCTTTATTTTTAATATTGGAAAACAGTGGAAAGACCACTTCTCTCTGCTAATTTTAAAATAGCCTACTGTTTACAGCTCCTGCTTAGCGTGATTTATTTTTAAGTAAAATAAATTCGTGAAGATTATTTTCAACAAAACCTTTTTAAAAAAATTAGCCTCAAAAAAAAACAAAAAAACTGCAATATTAACTTTTTAATATTCTAGATTACCAAAGAATTAAAACGAATTGACCCCGACGTGATTTGAACACGCAACCTTCTGATCTGGAGTCAGACGCGCTACCGTTGCGCCACAGGGCCGATATCTGCTTCTGGTGCTCTCTTTAAAACTCTTTAATCCTCTATTTTAATCAAATTTCGTTTCAAATTACACATTGTGGCTGCTCTTAACTTGATAAACTGCCATGGAGGAATGGTTAGTAAACTGGTATTAAAGACTGTTACTATTAGAGTGTAAATTTGCTATCTTGATTAGACACTTTAAATTGGACGCTTCGTCTATTATGAATTTTACCAGATGTAATAATACAGTTTCGTGTTCTTTTTACTTTCTTCCTTTTCGTCTTTGACAGTCAGTGTTTTCTACGTTTTAGAGCTTGATCTTCAGAAATAGCAATTTATTGTTTATGAGAGAACGAGAAATACTTTTTTTCAAGCCGCCAAGGCAGAAAATAAATTACGTGTTGAAAAAGAGACTTTGAACAAGGAAAAAAAATTCTACATTGCGATCATTTCGACCGTGTGGAAAACCTACCTTGGTAACAACGTCTCTTCTTAGGCTAGGGACGTCTGTCTTCCTTGATGTTCTGTTCTCCACTGTTTCCCCGTGACAGCCTCACACGACTATTCTCCTCCCATTGTTCACGTAACTTAGTTTATTCCAAGTGCATCATCTTCATTTGATCAGGCGTTTATCAAATCACGTTATATCACATAGCTGATGTGTCATTCCATTGTCTTGTTGTATGACATAGTTACGCCATACAACTTTCTCGGATGTTATACTGAAGATATTATAATATCAAATAGATTCTTTTTATAAAACAATATTTCTTGAAATCTTCTTGAAACATTGCAACAGTGACTTTTCGCTTTTAAATTGTACTCTTCATTTTAATCTAATAAAGATATGTAGATTTACCAAATTTCTAGAACGTTGTGAGCAGTTTAAATTTTACGTGAAAACTGCCTCCCTTCATTTAATAATTCAAATGATATTTGGCCGTATTTTTAATCGTTTCACCCCAAGCAATGTGACAATGCCACTAGGGCGTTACAGGGAGTGAAAGTGAAAAAGAATGAAAAGGCTGAGAATGTGGAGGATTCAGAAAAAGACACAAGGAACAGCGGTTCAAGAAAATGGAAGGTGGCCATTTACATTGCACTTGGATTTTTGAAGATTGTAATTATTAGGGGAAAAAAGAAATTGGAAGGGAGTTCCATAGATGGGAAGTGTGAGATTGTTAGAGTAGAAGTGGCTGTTGCATCTAGCTAGTTCAACAATAAAACGGTGAAACCTAGTTATCAATCTAGCAGCACGCTTAAATTCGTGTAATCGGAACCCCAGGCGTGTGTGAGGTGAGGGAGATCCTCAAAGACTCAAAACAGTTGCCATGAACATATTTGTAGAAAAGAAAGTGAATCCACGTCACGTTGGTGAGAAAGTGGCTAAAGTCGAGATGCCTGGTCAGGATCGATTATATAACAGATGCTTCTTTGGATTTTGTCAAGAATATCGAGATGTATAGAACAGGTCAGATATGGCAGCAGTATTCAATGTACGGACGGATTTGTAGATTTATGAATGTGCAAGATGGATTCTGACGAGAAAAATCTTTCTGACACAACACAATGAAACAATTTTCCTTACAGTGAACGTAGTAATTAATTCGATACAGTCATTCCACTTCATGTCAAAGGTGAAAAATGTTAGGCCAAGAAAGCGTTGCTTCCCAGTACTTTAGCCTCAACCATGCTGATGGCAGGTAGAAATGGTTCCCTGTGGTAATAGAAACATAATTAGATTTTTCCATTCTTTTCGTTCTATAATTATTTTAGTGCTTCACTTATTTATTTCTGCATTGTCGAATTTCGACTACCTTGTTGATCAATAGTCCTACAGGACACACAAAAGTATTTTGACGAACTTCGTATGAAATATCATAGATTAAATTATATATTAAAGCATCGGCATGTTTCGTATTGCTTCCGATGTAGACGCGCATCTATTGCACGGTTTTATTAGACTCGGTTTCTCTCTGGCTGTACTGAGAAGACGTCGTGTTTATTTTCTTGTGTGTGGGGGGAGGATTTTCTTGTGCTGCGCATTTGAGAGTCTTAATGACGAAAAGGTGCCCTCTCCCCTACGATGGTCAGAGAGTGATTCATAAGCAAGCAAGGATCAGTAGCCCGGTAACTGTAATTGACACTGTTTAAAAAATACAGGGCGTCTACTCAAACACGTGTAACCACTAAGGTGCGTGTGTACGTTTGCGAAATGGAAACAACGTAACAGACACTGTTTAGTTTCAGTTAGAAGAAAGAAAAACGAGGCAGCGTCTCTCACGTGTTTAACCTTTGCTTCAGTGAAATGGAAAAACTTACCATTTTTAAATATTTTCATTTGTACCTTCTTACTTCCTTAAATATTGAGCTGCATTCATACTGAAATGGTTGTTATTGTAATATTTTGTTAAAGTTCTTAAGCTCAAATATTTAATGGCACAATACGGGAATTTCCCCTGGTATTTTGTAGTTGAAGTACTCGCAGTGAGATTATTTGTTCATTAAATATTGATACAGCGGAAAATTTCAATATGGAAAACCGTGAAATGCTCACAGGTACTTCTAGTTAGTACTAATGAGTTCAATATAAGACAATCATTCCGCAAAAATTTTAGCTCACTTAAAATTTTACCCGGAAAGAAAACGAACTGTGATGAAATTTTATTTTTCACGATTGACTCGCTGTGTTCAAGCCAAAGAGAATATTTTTCTGACGATGCTAATTTTAAAATAAAAAAAAGAAGTTGTCTGATGAAATTTAATTGTAGAAAATTAACAGATACAATAGATCATAGAATCCTTGCAACTATAACTAAGTTCAAAATTATATATATATATATATATATATATATATATATATATATATATATAGATAGATAGATAGATAGATCATTATTTTTTAAAAAAAAAATCTATAACATAAATGTTATAAAATCACTACTTGTAGTGATTTTATAACATATTTATGTTATAATTTTTTTTTTATAAAAAATAATTATATCTGCTCTACTTTGTATTGAGGACTATTTTAAGAATAGTAATTGTTGGTTATTGGAATTCATTCCGTATACACCAATTATATACTTGGGTATATATATATATATATATATATATATATATATATATATATATATAAATTTATTTCGTAATTCCTAAAAAAGTGCACAAACGACTGGACATTTCTACTTTTGTCACTTAAAGGCGGACCAACACAAACCACCCACTTGAGCGACTCTATTGATCAATCCAAGCATTTCCTGTTACATATAGAGGAGTGTCTGTAACAGTCATGAAATCGGAATGTGGATATTTTTGGTGTGTGTGGGGGAGGGGGGTAGCGTTGGATTTTCGGCAATTAAACCGGGTACCCGTTCCACATCAATGGAGACGATTAGGGTGGTCACCTATCCTGTAGGAAGAAATTAAGACCAACTAAAAGGCGGATGAACTCAAATATGTCAACAACTAGTTAACTAGCGCCGGTGTCTCGATAAAATCTCTGTGGAGAAGGAAACTGAAAACTACTCCACTAGCCCTCATAAGAACAATCATGGAAATGCACAACAAAAAGATAACAGAAAACTCATCTTTATTTTATTCCTCTTTCTGTTTTGTGTATTCATTGAATACTTTTTCTATCCATATACAGGCTGTTTGTTCGTAGTAAAATTTATAGAATACAAGAATAGTTTTTTTCTGTATAATTCAAGCTTTTAAACAATTTCACTGAATATGGGAAATCTCTTCATAGATGAAGTAGAAAATTCTCATACTGTAATACTACTCGGGATTGGGAGAGGAAAAGGAGTCGATTGGTATTGATATGTCCCGGAAAGGGATATATTTGAACGAAGTAGCTAAGTGGTTTTAGCTACTATAATACTATAGTAGAATACGGTAGAAGTAATCGACTGATACGCGTCGTAGTCGCAGGTAAGAAGTGTAGATCAATGGCGTAGTCCAATGGGCGTCGTTATAGACTTAGCTCTCAGACTAAGGCTCTTCGACTCTCCTACACGTACGTCGGTATTTATGACGGACACCAACCAATCATATTCCAGTGAGGGGGAACACAGGTGTACGCATATTTCATTATATCAGGTATAAATATATAGACGAATCCACCTTTCCGAGTTGATAGCTGACTACGACCTGTTGCAAAGTCTCTTGTTTATCTGTTTTTAGGAGTTCTAAACTCGAAGTATTTTTCAATGTCCAAAAACCAACGTGCATCTTAATTTTCTAAACGCTTCTTCTTCTTTTATGTGTCATGGCCTTTTAAAACGTGGCCCATTGCAGAAGAATGAGAGACTTGGAGCGACATAAATGTGTTTCTGCCGACAAACACTGAACATGGACTGAACATACAAACAAGGAGAGAACAGAACATGTAAACATTTATCAAGTCAGTTTTGAGAAGCAGGCTTCGAATTGGTTTTAAGTTTTATACTGATATTTTCCTTTTCTCTTTCTTTTTAAAAATATATTGACACTTCCTTAATTTAACACAATCTAACATCTCCTCCTCAATAATGCCAGATCGAAACGAAAACTACACAGCATAATCGCAGATTTTTATATAATTTTCATAAATTACTTTTCGCCTTCTTCTTCCTCTTCTATAGGCCGCAGATTCAGCAACAGACATTAATTCAATCTATTCTATTGCTATCATTTTTTTTTTTCGGAGAGAAATACTACAAAAATATCTTCAACCTTCTTCTATGTGCCGCATAACTGTGAAAAATTTCTAAACTCGCCGGTAATGCGACTAATGATTCGTCAATTGACATTTCTTTAGTGCATTATCAACAATTTTTCGCAGAGAAAAAAAAAAAATAATAAATAATAATAATACAAAGATATCCTAACATTGACGAGGTTTGCCGACGCAACATTTGGTTAGGAGTCAGACGCAGCATCGTTGCGTCACAGGCCTAAGCGACAGATGGTTGTATATGATTGTCAATAGCGTTTTTTTTTTTTTCTTTGTTTGGCACCATTCTAGAGTATCGTCAAAAAGGAAAGAGTCAGACTACGAATTGATCTGAATACGCAACCTTCTGATCTGGAGTCAGACGTCATACCGTTGCGCCACATGGCCCAGATGATGGCGACGGTTTTATTTTAATATTTTCTTTGGTCAATTGACAGACAACTTGCTAACACAGCAACAAAACTTCTATCACGTCATTAACCATTCGATCGTTACTAATTGAACAATTTTCCTTTAGTAAATCAAATGAGTTAAGTTTGGCTCCCTTCTGAAGTATCGTTAAAAAGTAAAGTACGTGACCCCGACGTGATTTGAACACGCAACCTTCTGATCTGGAGTCAGACGCGCTACCGTTGCGCCACAGGGCCTAGACGATGGCGACGGTTTTATTTTAATATTTTCTTTTGTCAATTGACAGACAACTTGCTACCGCAGCGACAAAATGTCTATGACATAAAAGTCATTGACGATTCGATCGTTACTAATTACACAATTTTCCTGTTCAAATAATCTTGATTTGTGAATGTGAAAGGCGTTCATCCTTTCTAAAATGCCACCGTCGTCACAAATCAATACAATGTCGTCATACATGAAACCATTAGAAAAGCGAATAATTTCTATATTTAAAGGAAAGAATTGGCAATTTGATTGTTTTTTTGGCACTTCTTGACATTTAAATCTTAAATTTTGGGTACTTAAATTTTGGGTACGTATCATAAAACAAAGTATTAACTCCTTTCGTTACATGTAGGTCTCTATGCACCAAGTAATTAATATGTCACAAAGAAGTCAAATCGATAAGCAATCCTGCACTTAAACCTAACCCTCCTAGTTAAGGCTGGTGCTAGGGTCCCGTAAAACTCTCCTCCATTCCATGATACGTTTTCCCCCACTCTACTACGTCTTAATTATCACAAAGTATGAATATATGAAAAATACATTTTATTGTAACTTAACTATGTACAATAATGGATCA
The DNA here is from genome assembly GCA_903632075.3 of Acanthosepion pharaonis. Taxonomy (NCBI): domain Eukaryota; kingdom Metazoa; phylum Mollusca; class Cephalopoda; order Sepiida; family Sepiidae; genus Acanthosepion; species Acanthosepion pharaonis. Next base: position 429,203 of record CAHIKZ030000647.1, read on the forward strand.
TATGCAATACCGGTGAACAATTCAAGTAGAAAAATTGAAAATAAATCCAATGAATCTAAATACTAATTTCATACGTCATTGTCTTAATAGATCAATCCAATCAAATCAACAATGTTTTGTGGCATTTTTTTATATCAACTTGTGAATTTTCTTGTTAAAATGTTGAATAATTTGAAGACATTCAACATTATGGATAAAAAAATAGTTAATTTTATGTTATGTATTTTTATTTTCGAGACTTAGCATGAGCGAAACAAATTCACAGAATGACGTCAAAATCCGTTAAAATTTTTCAACCTTTAATTGTCAGTTGTGCTTTGATTAATTTGTAAGACAACCAATTTTGGTAAGATAGCGAGGGTCACAAAGCCCTACACGGGACTCCCAGTGAGGCTCTTCCCGATCGGAGGCTTCTGGAGTTGTATGCACCGGCTCTGCGCCCAGCTACGATTCACTACATCGCGTACATTGAGGTGAACCACTCTCATTCCCTTCGTATCCCCTTAGTAAGGAAGAAGTAAGTCCCACTCAGATAGCTTCTTCCCAAGAACTTTTGCTTTATGGAACAGGATCACAGAAGGATGCTTTCCTCCCGACTACGACAATCTTAACTATTATCTTTCCTACATATCCCTATAAACTGCGACCCCTGCACTTACCGCTCACACAACAAGCGCCTTAAATAACCCCCTCTACTTTGAGTAGCCCTTGGACTCTGACTAGGACAAAGAAAAAATAATTCCTTTAAAATATTCGCATTAATAAGTGTGGTACCTCCCCAAATTTGCTAAAAAAGATTAATAAAATGCACAAAAAACATAATAAAAACATCATTTTAGACTCAAAACCTTTGTGTGAAGATGAAGGATGAAAGGATTTTTAGGTAAAAATCCTTTTTAGAACCTTGGAAATTTTGATTAAATATCTTGTTTTTCTGACATAAATGCGGGACCGTTTACAAGAAATTAGAACTTCTATGTCTTTCTATATTTCTGAGATGAGGTATTATGTACAGAAGGTGAGTTCAATACCTGGTTAAGGCAGTGGAGAACTTTCAGAGGGAAAATTAGCAGGAGATAACTGATAACTGACATCCATCAAACATGGCACGTGGAACTAGAACAGTCTACCCCAGTGATCGAAATAAAGGGTTCAGTTAAAATTCCAACCACCTGAAGAAGGCCGGAGCGTACAACGGCCGAAACGTTGTGACAAATATGGCGACAAAGATGAGGACAATAGTCCGACTAATGTAAATACTAGAACTTCTATGTTCGGTGAAAAAGACACTGATTTAAAAATTCTTGCAAAACATCAGATAATAGCCAGATTTTAATAAAACTTTTAAGATTTATTTATAAATAAATGAAATTATTTGTTAAATGTTTCTTTTTAAAAATAATTGGCAAAATATTTTTGTTACATCTGTTAATCTCCACTTATTTAATTTTATGAAATTTTGAGAAATTCCATTTTCTATCGCTTATTGTTTATACCCATAAGAACAAGTCCTCATAGAATTTAAAACACGAATTTTGGGGGTTCAAACAGGACCCCCAATTATATAATCTCTGCCCTGAGTCGTAAAATAAATAATGCAATAAAATTGAGTCATTATTTAATTAAGAATCTCTCTCTCTCTCTCTCTCCCTCTCTCTCTCTCTCTCTTTCACACAAACGCACGCACACACACAAATACACAATGCGCTGATCCTATAAATGTTTTTTCCTCCATTTTTTACCTATGTGTACATATGTAAATTTAATTTTCTCGTTCTCTTCTATATGCTGTATTGTTCTTCATATAAATATGTATAAAACTTCTCCACGTGTTGAATTCATTTCTTTTGAAAATGTTGAAGTCGTTTTTTTAATATTTTCTACCTCCCCCACCACAATTCTTAAACACACGCATCTGCAAAAAGTGTTAGCCGCAACGATTCACACTCCTTAACACCGCCCGCTACAAGTCTTTCGCTCCAAATACGAGATGAACCTTGACACGCGTATTATACCGACTGCCGCAGACGACATTACACTGCCAAATTAAGGTGTTGAAAAAAGAATACAATTAATTTCGTCGATCACAGACGCGCTAATGTAATTTGCTTCGTTGCTTATTTAATCTGCGTTGATTCTAAACTTCGTAATTAACGGCACAGAAATGAAGCCATCAGACGATAATTAAATGAAGAAAACAATTTAGCGCGATTGCTGTTGCCTCTGTGTTTACGTTTACTCATGTGTGCGTATGGGTGTCACTTTTGTATAATGGATACTTATGAGTGCATCTGTATATGTGAATGTGTGTGTATATGTGTGTGCCATTTTCACATACGTGGTTACTGATAAGTATGTGTATATATGCGCCGGTATATGTGTGCATCTGGTGCTTATTTCTTTAATCATAATATTCGACTATTTCTGTCCACGCCCAACCCCAACCCCCCAAAAAAACGAATCAATTAATCATTAAATATGGTTCGTTTCAGTGGTTACAGTTAAGTAGCCATAAATGCGTAGCTTCGTTGTAAGTGCAGGGTTGTTGATACTTGTTATCATAGACTGACTGAGACGATTGGGAATTCTAAGACCAATAAATGGGGCGTCATGTTTCTCCGGAACCGAATCATTACGATTCGGTTCCGGAGAAACATGACGCCCCCATTCCAAATGCCTAAACGATAATCTTTGTTATCATAAACTTATTAAAATATGCGTGTTTTAGGGAAATGAACTGACCATTAAGAAAGAAACCTAGTCAAAAATCAAAGATTACTTCTTTTCCTTATTTGGGCCTGGAAGTTAAAATTCAAAGATTTTGACCAGAATGTTCACGCTTCAAGATAAAAGTCCTAGTACACAGAATTTCTGCCTTTAATTGCTGGGAAAAATTATTGGTCAACTATGGATCAATTTCTGGATTCTTGTCAACGGTTCACCGTTCAGATGGTTCGCAGCGAGCCTTGTCTTGCCTTCAGCCGATGCCGGCAAAATTCAATTATCCCTAGGTCATGGGGGTCCGTCTCTCAAGCAGCACCTTCTAATTACAATAATAATAGCGTAAGTGGTATAAACTGACAATTGCGGCAATAGCGATGAAACTGGATAATGTCTGCCCCTAACCTACGCACAAGTGTTTAGAAATTCCTACAGAAGGGTGTGAAGGAAAGCGAGAAGAAAGAATTAAACATCAACTGTAAGAATACACAATGCATAATTGTTAGCATATGGCTGAACCCAAAATGCAAATTAAGTACAAAAATTTAAATATCTGGGAAGTGTTTTGACAGAGTACGGAAAGTGTGACAGTAAAATTTGAAGGCACATTGGGATAGCCAAAGATGCCTTCCAAAAGTTAAGCAGAGTATTAAGAAACAGAAAAACTTCGTTAGAAACAAAGAAAAGGGTACTGAACAATCACGTGGTACCTGTCTTCCTATATAGCAGTGAATGCTGGACAATCGCCTCAAACATGAAGAAGTGACTAGAAGCAAGGTAAATGTGGTTCTACAGAAGTATGCTGAGGATATCATAGACTGAATATGTGAGCAACGACGAAGTTTTAGAGAAAATGGAAACAAAAAGAAAAAGGATTCTTACATTCAGAAGGAGACAGTTGAAATTTCTAGGGCACATGAGGAAAGAAGGTTTGGAAAATCAGATACATGCTAAAACGCAATCGTCACTCCTGGCGATTGTTTAAGTATAAAACAGACTGTCACTGCTAGGTGTTGACTCCAATGTCCACTTTCACAACCTTCGAAATTTTGGTTAAAAGTTGTTTTTATTGCGTCAACTGGTGATCATAAATTAGTATGGGAAATTTTAGCGTCTTTTTTATGGTGAAAAACATTGATCTGAAAATTCTTGCAAAAATCAAATTGCCGGATTTTAATGTAACTTTCAGGATTTATTCACAAATTAAATTATTTTTTTAAATGTTTCTTTATTAGAAAATCTTTTTTCTTTTTTACATCTACTGTCCCCTCCCCTTAAATAATTTTATGAAATTTTGAGAAATTCATTTTTGTAGCGCTTACTGTTTATATTAGTTATAAACAGAAGTCCTTGGAGAATTTAAATCATCAATTTTTTATTAAACAGGATCCTCAATTATAGGAAATCTTCCCTGAATCGTGAAAGAAAAAATGCAATAAAACTAAGATTATTTAATTAGAAAAGTTTTTAATTGCTTTTATGAATAAGATACATTATGGGCACTATTGTTTTTAAAAAATTTTTTTCGATGAATAACGAATTTTTATGAATTGTTTTCATTTTTTAAATTTTAATTATAATAATTTATAAAGTTTTAAATCTTTTAAAATTCTGTATTAATTTGTAGCGGTTAGGTGATATTGTTATTAAGTGAAAACTATATTTGGTAATCATAAATGGAAAAGTTTATTACAATTCAGCGAGCTCAGTATTTTAAAAAGAATTTTTTAAAAATTTATGTCTGTATAAACTTACTGGTTTTTGTAAATACGGACTTCTATATACGATATTAACAAAAAATAAGAACGGTAACTATAGTAAATTTAAAATTTATTTATCATCAAACGTCTTCGTAAGTAAGCAAAAATTTCTATAAAATATTAGATTACTTAGAATATATTCCTATATTTTCAAGATTACTGGGTAGTTAAAAATCTGTATAAAAAGAGCACTCGGGTTATATTTGGCAATTTTTGCATTTATATCTCCCATTGAAAAATCCCCAAATATAAGTTTATCGAGAAAGTTGTAGCACCTCCTAAAAGCACGCACCTGCGTGTTAAAAATGCTTTTCTGCAATATTTTAAACTAAAAGTAATATTTGTTTCAAATTAATTAAAATCAGTTAATCTTCGACAAATAAAAATTAAGAAAAGTATATTCTATTTTTGAAAGATTTTTTTAATAAAGAGAATCATGTGTTGACAGATTTGTCAATATGGCTGATTTTAACGATTAAAAAAAATCCAATCAATTTAAATTCACTTTGAAATAAAGCAAGCTCTTTTGCTTATTAGAAATGCTAAAGTTTTAGCTTGTAATTAAAACTAAAATAAAAGCTTCAAAAAATATTTTTTTTCACTTTTAAAATTCATTTTAAGCCTTAGGTATCACTTTTCTTAGAAAGTACATACATACATATATATATATATATATATATATATATATATATATATATATATATATAATCAAATAAATGAATATAAATAAATGTACATGCAAGTGTTTACATAAAATATATATATATATATATATATATATATATATTTGTTTTTCCTTTTTCTTTTACCTTTTCATCTTTCTTCTTCTTCTTTCTTTATTCTTTAAAGTTTAAAATTTTTAAGCTTTTTGTTTTATTTCTTCATTCCTTGACGTTGATAAATCCTGCAACGAATTTCTTGTAGAGTGAAATAGCTATTCAAATGGAGTCATTTTGAATTTTTGTTCTATGTAATTTATATATATATATATATATATATATATATATATATATATATATATATATATATATATATGCATTCTCAGGTGCAAGTAAAACAGTGTTCAATGCAAAATAAGAGCTATTAAGTATATATTAATAAATATACTTAATACCGCACGCCGACAGTACGACTTGGAGTTTTATACACCTAGCATTCTTCAGGCTTCAATTGGGCTGAGTCTCTCGGTTTCGTGGTGTTATTTGGGTATTAGTGTTGTTAAATATTTGATCGTATTATAATCTAAATTTGAATTTAAAATTACACTTAGAATTGAAAATTAAAAATTAGAAAATATAATTTCAGTTTAAAAATGACGTCTACGGACGGTGCTGTTAAACAGTAGTTTAAAGTCAAGGAGGGTAACTTTTTTTTTTGCTTACACACACACACACACACACACACACACATATATATATATATATATATATATATATATATATATATATATAGTCTTCTTTCTTCCACCATCACTACTACAAACACATTCACTCAAGAAACGAATATACAAAACCGGAAACATGAAAATGTTCTGTATAAGAATCTCTCATTAAATTTTCTCGTTTTGAGCTTTTCTTTCCTTTCCCTCAGTCCAATTGAAGCCACTTATTTACGTCACAGAAATTTGATTTAATCCGCCGAGAAGGAAAGAACGCCGGGCGCACAATTACCCGCAGCCAATCACGACTTTGTTCGTGCAATAAAATATTTGTACAATAAAATATTTCCTATGATCAAAAAACATGTCTCATAAATAAATATTTTCTCTTTAAATAATTTAATTTCTATTACTGAAATTAAATTTTGATAATAAACAAAAGCGTCTGATTTGTTGTCGGCAATTTATTGGATGACAGTTCTGAGTACATATTGTTTACCACAAGGCTTGTCTTCGGGCGAGACATTTATATGGATCCGTATCCCAGGCAGCACCAGTTCATAGCACTAACGGCGTAGAGTCAATGGAACAGCCTGACGTAGGCGGCAAGGTCGATAGAACTAAGCAGTATGTGTACTTATCCACGCACAAATAAATCTAGCTTCTCATGTGGAAGTTATACTCGTCTAAATTTAACCATTACGACCATATCACGATGAAATGCCGGTTCCGGTGCGATCATCGAAGTTAAGCAGCTTCGAGCCTGGTCTATAGTTAGATAGATGACCGCTTGGAAATACCAGGTGATATAAGCTTGGATATGTGGGGGTGTAATGGATAATGGCTCGGTATTGTTAATTGGAGAACCAAGTTCTAATTCCATTTGGGTTCGTTATATTCACTTATGGGCAAAATAGCCTTGGGAAAGATATAGATCCACTACTTCTCCCCACATCTATGGGTTAATTAGTAAGATTTGAATCAGTAAATCATTATTAGTTTTTAAAAACTTCTTACAATCTAAAAATATTTTCTGGCTTTAAATAACCAGCCAAGGGTTGATAAGCCGTAGAAAACGAATCAATGAATCAAGTGAAGACATTTGGCTAATTTTGTGCTCCAGGGTTGCCTATTCCTCACTGCTGCAAAGATCGGTATTTATGAATTGGAATAATTGTATTGAATCAATTGCTAAATCTGCTGCGGGGAAAGCTGTTTCATTGTGTCGTACTAGACATATTCCTCAGTGGAATCTATCTTTCCTCCTTTATAAGTCTACTATTCGTAAGTGCATTAAATATTGTTGTTATATTTAGTTTGGTGTTTCTGCTATGTATCTAGAGATTCTTTACAAAATCTGAAATTCATGACAAGAATTTCAATGTTATCTGTCTTGACCTGGCATTTCGATTGTCCCACCGCCGTAACTTAGCTTTCTTGGGCCTTTACTATAAATATTTTAACGGCAGTTGTTCTGATGAGCTTTCCTCTTTGCTACTCCGATTTCATGAATTTCAGCGTTGCCCTAGATTAGCACCCAAATCTCATCATTTTACTGTTGGACTTGCGAAATGTAAGCATAAGTTCTTCTCTAATAGTTTCTTTTCTCGCACAACTCGCCTGTAGAACGCTCTTTCAACGTCTTGCTTCTCTGTTAACTACAATCTTAAGAAAATTAAATGTAACTTCAATTTTCATCTTCTGTCTTTTTTAAAACTGTTCATTTATTGTCCTTTCTCCTCAATAAAGTTTTATCAGTTTCTTTCGCTTTTCAGTAAGCTCTTGCGTCTGAGTGTCTTCATCGCCTTGTTTGGAATGAAAGATTAAAAACTTCCAGCAGATAATGTCAGACACTAATATTTGAGGGTGGTCTTTCTATATTGGATGTTGAGCGCTGTATATTTTCAAGGATTTCAATTCTGACGCCGTCTCATCTAACATTATTAATCTCAACTTGGCGGAGATCATAATCAGCATAGTTGTTAGTATCGTAAAAATGTAAAGTATCTGAGCCCAAAATGATTTAAACACACAACATTCTAATCTGGAGTCAGACGCGCTAACGTTGCGCCACAGGGCCTAGACGCCAACACGCATTTTAACTTTACGCTAATATTTTCTTTTGACACTTCTCAGGCAAGTTGCTGTCGCAGCGACAAAATATCAACGACATAACAGTCAGTGACGTTAAAGTGTCAGCGACAAAATATCAATGACATAACAGTCAGTGACGATTCGATCGTCTACTAATTGAACAATTTTACTGTACTGAATAAAATGGGTGAAGTGTGGCTCACTTCAGGAGTATCGTCAAAAAGAGATGAATCTGACCCCGACGTGATTTGAACACGCAACCTTCTGATCTGGAGTCAGACGCGCTACCGTTGCGCCACAGGGCCCAGACACAAAGATTCAACTTAACTTTACTCTATTATTTTCTTTTGACACTTCTCAGGCAAGTTGCTGTCGCAGCGACAAAATATCAATGACATAACAGTCAGTGACGGTTCGATCGTCTACTAATTGAACAATTTTACTGTACTGAATAAAATGGGTGAAGTGTGGCTCACTTCAGGAGTATCGTCAAAAAGAGACGAATCTGACCCCGACGTGATTTGAACGCGCAACCTTCTGGTCTGGAGTCAGACGCGCTACCGTTGCGCCACAGGGCCCAGACACAAGCATACAACTTAACTTTACTCTATTATTTTCTTTTGACACTTCTCAGGCAAGTTGCTGTCGCAGCGACAAAATATCAATGACATAACTGTCAGTGACGATTCGATCGTCTACTAATTGAACAATTTTACTGTACTAAATAAAATGGGTGAAGTGTGGCTCACTTCAGGAGTATCGTCAAAAACAGATGAATCTGACCCCGACGTGATTTGTACACGCAACCTTCTGATCTGGTGTCAGATGCGCTACCGTTGCGCCACAGGGGCCAGACACGAGCTTACGACTTAACTTTGCTCTATTATTTTCTTTTGACACTTCTCAGGCAAGTTGCTGTTGCAGGGACAAAATATCAATGACATAACAGTCAGTGACGATTCGATCGTCTACTAATTGAACAATTTTACTGTACTGAATAAAATGGGTGAAGTGTGGCTCACTTCAAGAGTATCGTCAAAAACAGATGAATCTGACCCCGACGTGAATTGAACACGCAACTTTCTGATCTGGAGTCAGACGCGCTACCATTGCGCCACAGGGCCCAGACACATGAATACTACTTAACTTTACTCTATTATTTTCTTTTGACACTTCTCAGGCAAGTTGCTGTTGCAGGGACAAAATATCAATGACATAACAGTCAGTGACGATTCGATCGTCTACTAATTGAACAATTTTACTGTACTGAATAAAATGGGTGAAGTGTGGCTCACTTCAGGAGTATCGTCAGAATGAAATGAATCTGACCCCGACGTGAATTGAACACGAAACCTTCTGATCTGGAGACAGAATCGCGCTACCGTTGCGCCACAGGGTCTAGACACCAAAGTTTCTTTTAACTTTGCTCTATTATTTTCTTTTGACACTTCTCAGGCAAGTTGCTGCCGCAGCGACAAAATATCAATAACATAACAGTCAGTGATGATTTGATCGTCTCCTAATTGAACAATTTTACTGTACTGAATAAAATGGGTGAATTGTGGCCCACTTCAGGAGTATCGTCAAAAAGAGATGAATCTGACCCCGACGTGATTTGAACACGCAACCTTCTGATCTGGAGTCAGACGCGCTAACGTCGCGCCACAGGGCCCAGACACAAGCCTACGACTTAACTTTGCTCTATTATATTCTTTTGACACTTCTCAGGCAAGTTGCTGTCGCAGCGACAAAATATCAATGACATAACAGTCAGTGATGATTCGATCGTCTACTAATTGAACAATTTTACTGTACTGAATAAAATGGGTGAAGTGGGGCTCACTTCAGGAGTATCGTCAAAAAGAGATGAATCTGACCCCGACGTGATTTGAACACGCAACCTTCTGATCTGGAGTCAGACGCGCTACCGTTGCGCCACAGGGCCCAGACACAAGCCTGCGACTTAACTTTGCTCTATGATTTTCTTTTGACACTTCTCAGGTAAGTTGCTGTTGCAGCGACAAAATATCAATGACATAACAGTCAGTGACGATTCGATCGTCTACTAATTGAACAATTTTACTGTACTGAATGAAATGGGTGAAGTGTGGCTCACTTCAGGAGTATCGTCAGAAAGAATGAATCTGACCCCGACGTGAATTGAACACGAAACCTTCTGATCTGGAGACAGAATCGCGCTACCGTTGCGCCACAGGGTCTAGACACCAATGTTTCTTTTAACTTTGCTCTATTATTTTCTTTTGACACTTCTCAGGCAAGTTGCTGCCGCAGCGACAAAATATCAATAACATAACAGTCAGTGATGATTTGATCGTCTACTAATTGAACAATTTTACTGTACTGAATAAAATGGGCGAAGTGTGGCTCACTTCAGGAGTATCGTCAAAAAGAGAAGAATCTGACCCCGACGTGATTTGAACACGGAACCTTCTGTTCTGGAGTCAGACGCGCTACCGTTGCGCCACAGGGCCCAGACACAAACGTACAACTTAACTTTTCTCTATTATTTTCTTTTGACACTTCTCAGGCAAGTTGCTGTCGCAGCGACAAAATATCAATGACATAACAGTCAGTGACGATTCGATCGTCTACTAATTGAACAATTTTACTGTACTGAATAAAATGGGTGAAGTGTGGCTCACTTCAGGAGTATCGTCAAAAAGAGATGAATCTGACCCTGACGTGATTTGAACACGCAACCTTCTGATCTGTTGTCAGATGCGCTACCGTTGCGCCACGGGGGCCAGACACGAGCCTACGACTTAACTTTGGTCTATTATTTTCTTTTGACACTTCTCAGGCAAGTTGCTGTTGCAGCGACAAAATATCAATGACATAACAGTCAGTGACGATTCGATCGTCTACTAATTGAACAATTTTACTGTACTGAATAAAATGGGTGAAGTGTGGCTCACTTCAGGAGTATCGTCAAAAAGAGATGAATCTGACCCCGACGTGAATTGAACACGCAACTTTCTGATCTGGAGTCAGACGCGCTACCGCTGCGCCAAAGGGCCCAGACACAAGCCTACGACTTATCTTTGCTCCATTATTTTCTTTTGACACTTCTCAGGCAAGTTGCTGTTGCAGCGACAAAATATCAATGACATAACAGTCAGTGATGATTCGATCGTCTACTAATTGAACAATTTTACTGTACTGAATAAAATGGGTGAAGTGTGGCTCACTTCAGGAGTATCGTCAAAAAGAGATGAACCTGAACCCGACGTGATTTGAACACGCAACCTTCAGATCTGGAGTCAGACGAGCTACTGTTGCGCCTAGTCGCTTAACTTCTAACTACTGTACTGAATGAAATGGGTGAAGTGTGGCTCACTTCAGGAGTATCGTCAGAAAGAAATGAAATTGACCCCGACGTGATTTGAACACGCAACCTTCTGATCTGGAGTCAGAATCGCGCTACTGTTACGCCACAGGGTCTAGACACCTAAGTTTCTTTAAACTTTACTCTATTATTTTCTTTTGACACTTCTCAGGCAAGTTGCTGTCGCAGCGACAAAATATCAATGACATAACAGTCAGTGACGATTCGATCGTCTACTAATTGAACAATTTTACTGTACTGAATAAAATGGGTGAAGTGTGGCTCACTTCAGGAGTATCGTCAAAAAGAGATGAATCTGACCCCGACGTGATTTGAACACGAAACCTTCTGATCTGGATACAGAATCGCGCTACCGTTGCGCCACAGGGTCTAGACACCAAAGTTTCTTTTAACTTTGCTCTATTATTTTCTTTTGACACTTCTCAGGCAAGTTGCTGCCGCAGCGACAAAATATCAATAACATAACAGTCAGTGATGATTCGATCGTCTACTAATTGAACAATTTTACTGTACTGAATAAAATGGGTGAAGTGGGGCTCACTTCAGGAGTATCGTCAAAAAGAGATGAATCTGACCCCGACGTGATTTGAACACGCAACCTTCTGATCTGGAGTCAGACGCGCTACCGTTGCGCCACAGGGCCCAGACACAAGCCTACGACTTAACTTTGCTCTATTATATTCTTTTGACACTTCTCAGGCAAGTTGCTGTTGCAGCGACAAAATATCAATGACATAACAGTCAGTGACGATTCGATCGTCTACTAATTGAACAATTTTACTGTACTGAATGAAATGGGTGAAGTGTGGCTCACTTCAGGAGTATCGTCAAAAAGAGAAGAATCTGACCCCGACGTGATTTGAACACGGAACCTTCTGTTCTGGAGTCAGACGCGCTACCGTTGCGCCACAGGGCCCAGACACAAACGTACAACTTAACTTTTCTCTATTATTTTCTTTTGACACTTCTCAGGCAAGTTGCTGTCGCAGCGACAAAATATCAATGACATAACTGTCAGTGACGATTCGATCGTCTACTAATTGAACAATTTTACTGTACTAAATAAAATGGGTGAAGTGTGGCTCACTTCAGGAGGATAGTCAAAAAGAGATGAATCTGACCCCGACGTGATTTATACACGCAACCTTCTGATCTGGAGTCAGACGCGCTACCGTTGCGCCACAGGGCCCAGACACACGCATACTATTTAACTTTACTCTATTATTTTCTTTTGACACTTCTCAGGCAAGTTGCTGTCGCAGCGACAAAATATCAATGACATAACAGTCAGTGATGATTCGATCGTCTACTAATTGAACAATTTTACTGTACTGAATAAAATGGGTGAAGTGTGGCTCACTTCAGGAGTATCGTCAAAAAGAGATGAATCTGACCCCGACGTGATTTGAACACGCAACCTTCAGATCTGGAGTCAGACGAGCTACTGTTGCGCCACAGGGCCTAGTCGCCTAACTTCTGACTACTGTACTGAATAAAATGGGTGAAGTGTGGCTCACTTCAGGAGTATCGTCAGAAAGAAATGAAATTGACCCCGACGTGATTTGAATACGCAACCTACTGATCTGGAGTCAGAATCGCGCTACTGTTACGCCACAGGGTCTAGACACCTAAGTTTCTTTTAACTTTACTCTATTATTTTCTTTTGACACTTCTCAGGCAAGTTGCTGTCGCAGCGACAAAATATCAATGACATAACAGTCAGTGACGATTCGATCGTCTACTAATTGAACAATTTTACTGTACTGAATAAAATGAGTGAAGTGTGGCTCACTTCAGGAGTATCGTCAAAAGAGATGAATCTGACCCTGACGCGAATTTGAACACGCAACCTTCTGATCTGTTGTCAGATGCGCTACCGTTGCGCCAACGGGGGCCAGACACAAGCCTACGACTTATCTTTTGCTCCATTATTTTCTTTTGACACTTCTCAGGCAAGTTGCTGTTGCAGCGACAAAATATCAATGACATAACAGTCAGTGACGATTCGATCGTCTACTAATTGAACAATTTTACTGTACTGAATAAAATGGGTGAAGTGTGGCTCACTTCAGGAGTATCGTCAAAAAGAGATGAACCTGAACCCGACGCGATTTGAACACGCAACCTTCTGATCTGGAGTCAGACGAGCTACCGTTGCGCCAAAGGGCGCTTAACACTAACTACTGTACTGAATGAAATGGGTGAATTATTTTCTTTTGACACTTCGTCAGAAAGAAATGAAATTGACCAGCGACAAAATTTGAATGACATAACAGTCAGTGATGATTCGATCGTCTAGAATGAACAATTTTACGCCACTGGGTAAAATGGGTGAAGTTTCTTTAAACTTCTCTATTATTTTCTTTTGACAGATTCTCCTGAAGTTGACTGATTCGCAGCGACAAAATATCAATGATCTGAGTCAGACGACGATTCGATCGTCTAGTAATTGAACAATTTTACTGTACTGAATAAAATGGGTGAAGTGTGGCTCACTTCAGGAGTATCGTCAAAAAGAGATGAAATTGACCCCGACGTGATTTGAACACGAAACCTTCTGATCTTGAGTCAGAATCGCGCTACTGTTACGCCACAGGGTCTAGACACCAAAGTTTCTTTTAACTTTGCTCTATTATTTTCTTTTGACACTTCTCAGACAAGTTGCTGTCGCAGCGACAAAATATCAATAACATAACAGTCAGTGATGATTCGATCGTCTACTAATTGAACAATTTTACTGTACTGAATAAAATGGGTGAAGTGGGGCTCACTTCAGGAGTATCGTCAAAAGAGATGAATCTGACCCCGACGTGATTTGAACACGCAACCTTCTGATCTGGAGTCAGAATCGCGCTACCGTTGCGCCACAGGGCCCAGACGCAAAGTTACTTTTTAACTTTGCTCTATTATATTCTTTTGACACTTTCAGGCAAGTTGCTGTTGCAGCGACAAAATATCAATGACATAACAGTCAGTGATGATTCGATCGTCTACTAATTGAACAATTTTACTGTACTGAATGAAATGGGTGAAGTGGGGCTCACTTCAGGAGTATCGTCAAAAGAGAAGAATCTGACCCCGACGTGATTTGAACACGGAACCTTCTGTTCTGCAGTCAGACGCGCTACCGTTGCGCCACAGGGCCCAGACGCAAGCCTACAACTTAACTTTACTCTATTATTTTCTTTTGACACTTCTCAGGCAAGTTGCTGTCGCAGCGACAAAATATCAATGACATAACAGTCAGTGACGATTCGATCGTCTACTAATTGAACAATTTTACTGTACTGAATAAAATGGGTGAAGTGTGGCTCACTTCAGGAGGATCGTCAAAAGAGAAGAATCTGACCCCGACGTGATTTGAACACGGAACCTTCTGATCTGGAGTCAGACGCGCTACCGTTGCGCCACAGGGCCCAGACACAAGCGTACAATTTAACTTTACTCTATTATTTTCTTTTGACACTTCTCAGGCAAGTTGCTGTCGCAGCGACAAAATATCAATGACATAACTGTCAGTGACGATTCGATCGTCTACTAATTGAACAATTTTACTGTACTGAATAAAATGGGTGAAGTGTGGCTCACTTCAGGAGGATCGTCAAAAGAGATGAATCTGACCCCGACGTGATTTGAACACGCAACCTTCTGATCTGGAGTCAGACGAGCTACTGTTGCGCCACAGGGCCCAGTCGCCTAACTATTTGACTACTGTACTGAATAAAATGGGTGAAGCTTTGTGGCGCACTTCAGAGTATCGTCAAAAAGAAATGAATAACACCCCGACGTGATTTGAATACGCAACCTACTAATTGAGTCAGAATCGCTGTACTGTAAAACGCCACAGGGTCTAGACACCTAAGTTTCGTTTAACTTTAGATATTATTTTCTTTTTGACGTGATTTGAACACGCAACTGTCGCAGCGACAAAATATCAATGACATAACAGTCAGTGACGATTCGATCGTCTACTAATTGAACAATTTTACTGTACTGAATAAAATGGGTGAAGTGTGGCTCACTTCAGGAGTATCGTCAAAAAGAGATGAAATTGACCCCCGACGTGATTTGAACACGCAACCTTCTGATCTGTTGTCAGATGCGCTACCGTTGCGCCACGGGGCCAGACACAAGCCTCACGACTTAACTTTTCTCTATTATATTCTTTTGACACTTCTCAGGCAAGTTGCTGTCGCAGCGACAAAATATCAATGACATAACAGTCAGTGACGATTCGATCGTCTACTAATTGAACAATTTTACTGTACTGAATAAAATGGGTGAAGTGGGGCTCACTTCAGGAGTATCGTCAAAAGAGATGAATCTGACCCCGACGTGATTTGAACACGCAACCTTCTGATCTGTTGTCAGATGCGCTACCGTTGCGCCACAGGGCCCAGACACAAGCCTACGACTTAACTTTGTTTCTATTATTTTCTTTTGACACTTTCAGGTAAGTTGCTGTCGCAGCGACAAAATATCAATGACATAACAGTCAGTGACGATTCGATCGTCTACTAATTGAACAATTTTACTGTACTGAATGAAATGGGTGAAGTGTGGCTCACTTCAGAAGTATCGTCAAAAAGAGATGAATCTGAACCCGACGTGATTTGAACACGCAACCTTCAGATCTGGAGTCAGACGAGCTACTGTTGCGCCACAGGGCCTAGTCGCTTAACCTCTAACTACTGTACTGAATGAAATGGGTGAAGTGTGGCTCACTTCAGGAGTATCGTCACAAAGAAATGAAATTGACCCCGACGGGATTTGAACACGCAACCTTCTGATCTGGAGTCAGAATCGCGCTACTGTTACGCCACAGGGTCTAGACACCTAAGTTTCTTTTAACTTTACTCTATTATTTTCTTTTGACACTTCTCAGGCAAGTTGCTGTCGCAGCGACAAAATATCAATGACATAACAATCAGTGACGATTCGATCGTCTACTAATTGAACAATTTTACTGTACTGAATAAAATGGGTGAAGTGGGGCTCACTTCAGGAGTATCGTCAAAAAGAGATGAATCTGACCCCGATGATTTGAATGAATCTGATCTGGAGTCAAACGCGCTGCCGTTGCGCCACAGGGCCCTGACAAACATACAACTTAACCTTTTACTCTATTATTTTCTTTTGACACTTCAACCGTTGCTGTGGTAGCGACAAAATATCAATGACATAACAGTCAGTGATGATTCGATCGTCTACTAATTGAACAATTTTACTGTACTGAATAAAATGGGTGAAGTGGGACTCACTTCAGGAGTATCGTCAAAATAGATGAATCTGACCCCGACGTGATTTGAACACGCAAACGTCTGATCTGGAGTCAGACGCGCTACCGTTTTACGACTTAACTTTTGCTCTATGATTTTCTTTTGACACTTCTCAGGTAAGTTGCTGTTGCAGCGACAAAATATCAATGACATAACAGTCAGTGACGATTCAATCGTCTACTAAATGAACAATTTTACTGTACTGAATAAAATGGGTGAAGTGTGGCTCACTTCAGGAGTATCGTCAGAAAGAAATGAATCTGACCCCGACGTGAATTGAACACGAAACCTTCTGCTCTGGATACAGAATCGCGCTACCGTTGCGCCACAGGGTCTAGACACCAAAGTTTCTTTTAACTTTGCTCTATTATTTTCTTTTGACAATTCTCAGGCAAGTTGCTGCCGCAGCGACAAAATATCAATAACATAACAGTCAGTGATGATTTGATCGTCTACTAATTGAACAATTTTACTGTACTGAATAAAATGGGTGAATTGTGGCCCACTTCAGGAGTATCGTCAAAAAGAGATGAAACTGACCCCGACGTGATTTGAACACGCAACATTCTGATCTGGAGTCAGACGCGCTACCGTTGCGCCACAGGTCCCAGACACAAGTCTACGACATAACTTTGCTCTATGATTTTCTTTTGACACTTCTCAGGTAAGTTGCTGTTGCAGCGACAAAATATCAATGACATAACAGTCAGTGACGATTCGATCGTCTACTAATTGAACAATTTTACTGTACTGAATAAAATGGGTGAAGTGTGGCTCACTTCAGGAGTATCGTCAAAAAGAGATGAATCTGACCACGACGTGATTTGAACACGCAAACTTCTGTTCTGGAGTCAGACGCGCTACCGTTGCGCCACAGGGCTCAGACCCAAGCCTGCGACTTAACTTTGCTCTATGATTTTCTTTTGACACTTCTCAGGTAAGTTGCTGTTGCAGCGACAAAATATCAATGACATAACAGTCAGTGACGATTCGATCGTCTACTAATTGAACAATTTTACTGTACTGAATAAAATGGGTGAAGTGTGGCTCACTTCAGGAGTATCGTCAGAAAGAAATGAATCTGACCCCGACGTGAATTGAACACGAAACCTTCTGATCTGGAGACAGAATCGCGCTACCGTTGCGCCACAGGGTCTAGACATCAAAGTTTCTTTTAACTCTTCTCAGGCAAGTTGCTGTCGCAGCGACAAAATATCAATCACATAACAGTCAGTGATGATTTGATCGTCTACTAATTGAACAATTTTACTGTATTGAATAAAATGGGTGAAGTGTGGCTTACTTCAGGAGTATCGTCAAAACGAGAAGAATCTGACCCAGACGTGATTTGAACACGGAACCTTCTTTTCTGGAGTCAGACGCGCTACCGTTGCGCCACAGGGCCCAGACACAAGCCAACGACTTAACTTTACTCTATTATTTTCATTTGACACTTCTCAGGCAAGTTGCTGTCGCAGCGACAAAATATCAATAACATAACAGTCAGTGACGATTCCATCGTCTACTAATTGAACAATTTTACTGTACTGAATAAAATGGGTGAATTGTGGCCCACTTCAGGAGTATCGTCAAAAAGAGATGAATCTGACCCCGACGTGATTTGAACACGGAATCTACTGATCTGGAGTCAGACGCGCTACCGTTGCGCCACAGGGCC
This sequence comes from Acanthosepion pharaonis, assembly GCA_903632075.3. Classification (NCBI taxonomy): domain Eukaryota; kingdom Metazoa; phylum Mollusca; class Cephalopoda; order Sepiida; family Sepiidae; genus Acanthosepion; species Acanthosepion pharaonis. Next base: position 447,480 of record CAHIKZ030000647.1, read on the forward strand.
CAGACACAAGCACACAACTTAACTTTACTCTATTATTTTCTTTTGACACTTCTCAGGCAAGTTGCTGTTGCAGCGACAAAATATCAATGACTTAACAGTCAGTGACGATTCGATCGTCTACTAATTGAACAATTTTACTGTACTGTATAAAATGTGTGAAGTGTGGCTCACTTCAGGAGTATCGTCAAAAAGAGACGAATTTGACCCCGACGTGATTTGAACGCGCAACCATCTGTTCTGGAGTCAGACGCGCTACCGATGCGCCACAGTGCCCAGACACAAGCATACAACTTAACTTTACTCTATTATTTTCTTTTGACACTTCTCAGGCAAGTTGCTGTTGCAGCGACAAAATATCAATGACATAACAGTCAGTGACGATTCGATCGTCTACTAATTGAACAATTTACTGTACTGAATAAAATGGGTGAAGTGTGGCTCACTTCAGGAGTATCGTCAAAAAGAGATGAATCTGACCCCGACGTGAATTGAACACGCAACTTTCTGAACTGAGTCAGACGCGCCACCGCTGCGCCACAGGGTGCAGACACAAGCATGCAACTTAACTTTACTCTATTATTTTCTATTGACACTTCTCAGGCAAGTTGCTGTTGCAGCGACAAAATAACAATGACATAACAGTCAGTGACGATTCGATCGTCTACTAATTGAACAATTTTACTGTACTGAATAAAATGGGTGAAGTGTGGCTCACTTCAGGAGTATCGTCAAAAAGAAACGAATCTGACCCCGACGTGATTTGAACACGCAACCTTCTGATCTGGAGTCAGACGCGCTGCCGTTGCGCCACAGGGCCCTGACACAAACATACAACTTAACTTTACTCTATTATTTTCTTTTGACACTTCTCAGGAAAGTAGCTGTCGCAGCGACAAAATATCAATGACATAACAGTCAGTGATGATTCGATCGTCTACTAATTGAACAATTTTACTGGACTAAATAAAATGGGTGAAGTGTGGCTCACTTCAGGAGTATCGTCAAGAAGAGATGAATCTGACCCCGACGTGATTTGAACTCGCAACTTTTTAATTTGAAGTCAGACGCGCTACCGTTGCGCCACGGGGCCCAGACACAAACATTCGACTTAACTTTACTCTATTATTTTCTTTTGACACTTCTCAGGCAAGTTGCTGTCGCAGCGACAAAATATCAATAACATAACAGTCAGTGATGATTCGATCGTCTACTAATTGAACAATTTTACTGTACTGAATAAAATGGGTGAATTGTGGCTCACTTCAGGAGTATCGTCAAAAACAGATGAATTTGACCCCGACGAGATTTGAACACGCAACCTTCTGATCTGGAGTCAGACGCGCTACCGTTGCGCCACAGGGCCAGGACGCAAACCCACGACTTAACTTTGCTGTATTATTTTCTTTTGACACTTCTCAGGCAAGTTGCTGTCGCAGCGACAAAATATCAATAACATAACAGTCAGTGATGATTTGATCGTCTACTAATTGAACAATTTTACTGCACTGAATAAAATGGGTGAAGTGTGGCTCACTTCAGGAGTATCGTCAAAACGAGACGAATCTGACCCCGACGTGATTTGAACACGCAACCTTCTGATCTGGAGTCAGACGCGTTACCGTTGCGCCACAGGGCCCAGACACAAGCCAACAACTTAACTTTGCTCTATTATATTCTTTTGACACTTCTCAGGCAAGTTGCTGTTGCAGCGACAAAATATCAATAACATAACAGTCAGTGATGATTCGATCGTCTACTAATTGAACAATTTTACTGTACTGAATAAAATGGGTGAAGTGTGGCTCACTTCAGGAGTATCGTCAAAAAGAGATGAATCTGACCACGACGTGATTTGAATACGCAACCTTCTGTTCTGGAGTCAGACGCGCTACCATTGCGCCACAGGGCTCAGACCCAAGCCTGCGACTTAACTTTGCTCTATGATTTTCTTTTGACACTTCTCAGGTAAGTTGCTGTTGCAGCGACAAAATATCAATGACATAACAGTCAGTGACGATTCGATCGTCTACTAATTGAACAATTTTTACTGTACTGAATAAAATGGGTGAAGTGTGGCTCACTTCAGGAGTATCGTCAGAAAGAAATGAATCTGACCCCGACGTGAATTGAACACGAAACCTTCTGATCTGGAGACAGAATCGCGCTACCGTTGCGCCACAGGGTCTAGACATCAAAGTTTCTTTTAACTCTTCTCAGGCAAGTTGCTGTCGCAGCGACAAAATATCAATCACATAACAGTCAGTGATGATTTGATCGTCTACTAATTGAACAATTTTACTGTATTGAATAAAATGGGTGAAGTGTGGCTTACTTCAGGAGTATCGTCAAAAAGAGAAGAATCTGACCCAGACGTGAATTGAACACGCAACTTTCTGAACTGGAGTCAGACGCGCTACCGCTGCGCCACAGGGTGCAGACACAAGCATGCAACTTAACTTTACTCTATTATTTTCTATTGACACTTCTCAGGCAAGTTGCTGTTGCAGCGACAAAATATCAATAACATAACAGTCAGTGACGATTCCATCGTCTACTAATTGAACAATTTTACTGTACTGAATAAAATGGGTGAATTGTGGCCCACTTCAGGAGTATCGTCAAAAAGAGATGAATCTGACCCCGACGTGATTTGAACACGGAATCTACTGATCTGGAGTCAGACGCGCTACCGTTGCGCCACAGGGCCCAGACACAAGCACATAACTTAACTTTACTCTATTATTTTCTTTTGACACTTCTCAGGCAAGTTGCTGTTGCAGCGACAAAATATCAATGACATAACAGTCAGTGACGATTCGATCGTCTACTAATTGAACAATTTTACTGTACTGTATAAAATGTGTGAAGTGTAGCTCACTTCAGGAGTATCGTCAAAAAGAGACGAATTTGACCCCGACGTGATTTGAACGCGCAACCATCTGTTCTGGAGTCAGACGCGCTACCTTTGCGCCACAGTGCCCAGACACAAGCATACAACTTAACTTTACTCTATTATTTTCTTTTGACACTTCTCAGGCAAGTTGCTGTCGCAGCGACAAAATATCAATGACATAACAGTCAGTGACGATTCGATCGTCTACTAATTGAACAATTTTACTGTACTGAATAAAATGGGTGAAGTGTGGCTCACTTCAGGAGTATCGTCAAAAAGAGATGAATCTGACCCCGACGTGAATTGAACACGCAACTTTCTGAACTGGAGTCAGACGCGCTACCGCTGCGCCACAGGGTGCAGACACAAGCATGCAACTTAACTTTACTCTATTATTTTCTATTGACACTTCTCAGGCAAGTTGCTGTTGCAGCGACAAAATAACAATGACATAACAGTCAGTGACGATTCGATCGTCTACTAATTGAACAATTTTACTGTACTGAATAAAATGTGTGAAGTGTGGCTCACTTCAGGAGTATCGTCAAAAAGAGACGAATCTGACCCCGACGTGATTTGAACGCGCAACCTTCTGTTCTGGAGTCAGACGCGCTACCGTTGCGCCACAGGGCTCAGACACAAGCATCCAACTTAACTTTACTCTATTATTTTCTTTTGACACTTCTCAGGCAAGTTGCTGTCGCAGCGACAAAATATCAATGACATAACTGTCAGTGACGATTCGATCGTCTTCTAATTGAACAATTTTACTGTACTAAATAAAATGGGTGAAGTGTGGCTCACTTCAGGAGTATCGTCAAAAACAGATGAATCTGACCCCGACGTGATTTGTACACGCAACCTTCTGATCTGGTGTCAGATGCGCTACCGTTGCGCCACAGGTGCCAGACACGAGCCTACGACTTAACTTTGCTCTATTATTTTCTTTTGACACTTCTCAGTCAAGTTGCTGTTGCAGCGACAAAATATCAATGACATAACAGTCAGTGACGATTCGATCGTCTACTAATTGAACAATTTTACTGTACTGAATAAAATGGGTGAAGTGTGGCTCACTTCAGGAGTATCGTCAAAAAGAGACGAATCTGACCCCGACGTGATTTGAACACGCAACCTTCAGATCTGGAGTCAGACGAGCTACTGTTGCGCCACAGGGCCTAGTCGCTTAACTCCTAACTACTGTACTGAATGAAATGGGTGAAGTGTGACTCACTTCAGGAGTATCGTCAGAAAGAAATGAAATTGACCCCGACGTGATTTGAACACGCAACCTTCTGATCTGGAGTCAGAATCGCGCTACTGTTACGCCACAGGGTCTAGACACCTAAGTTTCTTTTAACTTTACTCTATTATTTTCTTTTGACACTTCTCAGGCAAGTTGCTGTCGCAGCGACAAAATATCAATGACATAACAGTCAGTGACGATTCGATCGTCTACTAATTGAACAATTTTACTGTACTGAATAAAATGGGTGAAGTGTGGCTCACTTCAGGAGTATCGTCAAAAAGAGATGAATCTGACCCCGACGTGATTTGAACACACAACTTCTGATCTGGAGTCAAACGCGCTGCCGTTGCGCCACAGGGCCCTGACACAAACATACAACTTAACTTTACTCTATTATTTTCTTTTGACACTTCTCAGGCAAGTTGCTGTCGCAGCGACAAAATATCAATGACATAACAGTCAGTGATGATTCGATCGTCTACTAATTGAACAATTTTACTGTACTGAATAAAATGGGTGAAGTGGGGCTCACTTCAGGAGTATCGTCAAAAAGAGATGAATCTGACCCCGACGTGATTTGAACACGCAACCTTCTGATCTGGAGTCAGACGCGCTACCGTTGCGCCACAGGGCCCAGACACGAGCCTACGACTTAACTTTGCTCTATGATTTTCTTTTGACACTTCTCAGGTAAGTTGCTGTTGCAGCGACAAAATATCAATGACATAACCGTCAGTGACGATTCGATCGTCTACTAATTGAACAATTTTACTGTACTGAATAAAATGGGTGAAGTGTGGCTCACTTCAGGAGTATCGTCAGAAAGAAATGAATCTGACCCCGACGTGAATTGAACACGAAACCTTCTGATCTGGAGACAGAATCGCGCTACCGTTGCGCCACAGGGTCTAGACACCAAAGTTTCTTTTAACTTTGCTCTATTATTTTCTTTTGACACTTCTCAGGCAAGTTGCTGCCGCAGCGACAAAATATCAATAACATAACAGTCAGTGATGATTTGATCGTCTACTAATTGAACAATTTTACTGTACTAAATAAAATGGGTGAAGTGTGGCTCACTTCAGGAGGATCGTCAAAACAGATGAATCTGACCCTGACGTGATTTATACACGCAACCTTCTGATCTGGCGTCAGACGCGCTACCGTTGCGCCACAGGGCCCAGTCACACGCATACTACTTAACTTTACTCTATTATTTTCTTTTGACACTTCTCAGGCAAGTTGCTGTCGCAGCGACAAAATATCAATGACATAACAGTCAGTGATGATTCGATCGTCTACTAATTGAACAATTTTACTGTACTGAATAAAATGGGTGAAGTGTGGCTCACTTCAGGAGTATCGTCAAAAGAGATGAATCTGATCCCGACGTGATTTGAACACGCAACCTTCAGATCTGGAGTCAGACGAGCTACTGTTGCGCCACAGGGCCTAGTCGCTCAACTTCTGACTACTGTACTGAATGAAATGGTTGAAGTGTGGCTCACTTCAGGAGTCTCGTCAGAAAGAAATGAAATTGACCCCGACGTGATTTGAATACGCAACCTACAGATCTGGAGTCAGAATCGCGCTACTGTTACGCCACAGGGTCTAGACAAATAAGTTTCTTTTAACTTTACGCTATTATTTTCTTTTGACACTTCTCAGGCAAGTTGCTGTCGCAGCGACAAAATATCAATGACATAACAGTCAGTGACGATTCGATCGTCTACTAATTGAACAATTTTACTGTACTGAATAAAATGGGTGAAGTGTGGCTCACTTCAGGAGTATCGTCAAAAAGAAACGAATCTGACCCCGACGTGATTTGAACACGCAACCTTCTGATCTGGAGTCAGACGCGCTGCCGTTGCGCCACAGGGCCCTGACACAAACATACAACTTAACTTTACTCTATTATTTTCTTTTGACACTTCTCAGGAAAGTAGCTGTCGCAGCGACAAAATATCAATGACATAACAGTCAGTGATGATTCGATCGTCTACTAATTGAACAATTTTACTGGACTGAATAAAATGGGTGAAGTGTGGCTCACTTCAGGAGTATCGTCAAAAAGAGATGAATCTGACCCCAACGTGATTTGAACTCGCAACTTTTTAATTTGAAGTCAGACGCGCTACCGTTGCGCCACGGGGCCCAGACACAAACATTCGACTTAACTTTACTCTATTATTTTCTTTTGACACTTCTCAGGCAAGTTGCTGTCGCAGCGACAAAATATCAATAACATAACAGTCAGTGATGATTCGATCGTCTACTAATTGAACAATTTTACTGTACTGAATAAAATGGGTGAATTGTGGCTCACTTCAGGAGTATCGTCAAAAACAGATGAATCTGACCCCGACGAGATTTGAACACGCAACCTTCTGATCTGGAGTCAGACGCGCTACCGTTGCGCCACAGTGCCCAGACACAAGCATACAACTTAACTTTACTCTATTATTTTCTTTTGACACTTCTCAGGCAAGTTGCTGTCGCAGCGACAAAATATCAATGACATAACAGTCAGTGACGATTCGATCGTCTACTAATTGAACAATTTTACTGTACTGAATAAAATGGGTGAAGTGTGGCTCACTTCAGGAGTATCGTCAAAAAGAGATGAATCTGACCCCGACGTGAATTGAACACGCAACTTTCTGAACTGGAGTCAGACGCGCTACCGCTGCGCCACAGGGTGCAGACACAAGCATACAACTTAACTTTACTCTATTATTTTCTATTGACACTTCTCAGGCAAGTTGCTGTCGCAGCGACAAAATATCAATGACATAACTGTCAGTGACGATTCGATCGTCTTCTAATTGAACAATTTTACTGTACTAAATAAAATGGGTGAAGTGTGGCTCACTTCAGGAGTATCGTCAAAAACAGATGAATCTGACCCCGACGTGATTTGTACACGCAACCTTCTGATCTGGTGTCAGATGCGCTACCGTTGCGCCACAGGGGCCAGACACGAGCCTACGACTTAACTTTGCTCTATTATTTTCTTTTGACACTTCTCAGTCAAGTTGCTGTTGCAGCGACAAAATATCAATGACATAACAGTCAGTGACGATTCGATCGTCTACTAATTGAACAATTTTACTGTACTGAATAAAATGGGTGAAGTGTGGCTCACTTCAGGAGTATCGTCAAAAGAGACGAATCTGACCCCGACGTGATTTGAACACGCAACCTTCAGATCTGGAGTCAGACGAGCTACTGTTGCGCCACAGGGCCTAGTCGCTTAACTCCTAACTACTGTACTGAATGAAATGGGTGAAGTGTGACTCACTTCAGGAGTATCGTCAGAAAGAAATGAAATTGACCCCGACGTGATTTGAACACGCAACCTTCTGATCTGGAGTCAGAATCGCGCTACTGTTACGCCACAGGGTCTAGACACCTAAGTTTCTTTTAACTTTACTCTATTATTTTTTTTTTGACACTTCTCAGGCAAGTTGCTGTCGCAGCGACAAAATATCAATGACATAACAGTCAGTGACGATTCGATCGTCTACTAATTGAACAATTTTACTGTACTGAATAAAATGGGTGAAGTGTGGCTCACTTCAGGAGTATCGTCAAAAAGAGATGAATCTGACCCCGACGTGATTTGAACACACAACTGATCTGATCGTTGGACAGGGTCAAACGCAACTTAACTTTACTCTATTATTTTCTTTTGACACTTTGCAAGTTGTTGTCACAGCGACAAAATATCAATGACATAACAGTCAGTGATGACGATCGTCTACTAATTGAACCTGCTGAATAAAATGGGTGAAGTGGGGGCTCACTTCAGGAGTATCGTCAAAAAGAGATGAATCTGACCCCGACGTGATTTGAACACGCAACCTTCTGATCTGGAGTCAGACGCGCTACCGTTGCGCCACAGGGGCCCAGACACGAGCCTGCGACTTAACTTTGCTCTATTATTTTCTTTTGACACTTCTCAGGTAAGTTGCTGTTGCAGCGACAAAATATCAATGACATAACCGTCAGTGACGATTCGATCGTCTACTAATTGAACAATTTTACTGTACTGAATAAAATGGGTGAAGTGTGGCTCACTTCAGGAGTATCGTCAGAAAGAAATGAATCTGACCCCGACGTGAATTGAACACGAAACCTTCTGATCTGGAGACAGAATCGCGCTACCGTTGCGCCACAGGGTCTAGACACCAAAGTTTCTTTTAACTTTGCTCTATTATTTTCTTTTGACACTTCTCAGGCAAGTTGCTGCCGCAGCGACAAAATATCAATAACATAACAGTCAGTGATGATTTGATCGTCTACTAATTGAACAATTTTACTGTACTAAATAAAATGGGTGAAGTGTGGCTCACTTCAGGAGGATCGTCAAAAACAGATGAATCTGACCCTGACGTGATTTATACACGCAACCTTCTGATCTGGCGTCAGACGCGCTACCGTTGCGCCACAGGGCCCAGTCACACGCATACTACTTAACTTTACTCTATTATTTTCTTTTGACACTTCTCAGGCAAGTTGCTGTCGCAGCGACAAAATATCAATGACATAACAGTCAGTGATGATTCGATCGTCTACTAATTGAACAATTTTACTGTTCTGAATAAAATGGGTGAAGTGTGGCTCACTTCAGGAGTATCGTCAAAAGAGATGAATCTGATCCCGACGTGATTTGAACACGCAACCTTCAGATCTGGAGTCAGACGAGCTACTGTTGCGCCACAGGGCCTAGTCGCTCAACTTCTGACTACTGTACTGAATGAAATGGTTGAAGTGTGGCTCACTTCAGGAGTCTCGTCAGAAAGAAATGAAATTGACCCCGACGTGATTTGAATACGCAACCTACAGATCTGGAGTCAGAATCGCGCTACTGTTACGCCACAGGGTCTAGACAAATAAGTTTCTTTTAACTTTACGCTATTATTTTCTTTTGACACTTCTCAGGCAAGTTGCTGTCGCAGCGACAAAATATCAATGACATAACAGTCAGTGACGATTCGATCGTCTACTAATTGAACAATTTTACTGTACTGAATAAAATGGGTGAAGTGTGGCTCACTTCAGGAGTATCGTCAAAAGAAACGAATCTGACCCCGACGTGATTTGAACACGCAACCTTCTGATCTGGAGTCAGACGCGCTGCCGTTGCGCCACAGGGCCCTGACACAAACATACAACTTAACTTTACTCTATTATTTTCTTTTGACACTTCTCAGGAAAGTAGCTGTCGCAGCGACAAAATATCAATGACATAACAGTCAGTGATGATTCGATCGTCTACTAATTGAACAATTTTACTGGACTGAATAAAATGGGTGAAGTGTGGCTCACTTCAGGAGTATCGTCAAAAGAGATGAATCTGACCCCAACGTGATTTGAACTCGCAACTTTTTTAATTTGAAGTCAGACGCGCTACCGTTGCGCCACGGGGCCCAGACACAAACATTCGACTTAACTTTACTCTATTATTTTCTTTTGACACTTCTCAGGCAAGTTGCTGTCGCAGCGACAAAATATCAATAACATAACAGTCAGTGATGATTCGATCGTCTACTAATTGAACAATTTTACTGTACTGAATAAAATGGGTGAATTGTGGCTCACTTCAGGAGTATCGTCAAAACAGATGAATCTGACCCCGACGAGATTTGAACACGCAACCTTCTGATCTGGAGTCAGACGCGCTACCGTTGCGCCACAGGGCCAGGACGCAAGCCCACGACTTAACTTTGCTGTATTATTTTCTTTTGACACTTCTCAGGCAAGTTGCTGTCGCAGCGACAAAATATCAATAACATAACAGTCAGTGGCGATTCGATCGTCTACTAATAGAACAATTTTACTGTACTGAATAAAATGGGTGAAGTGTGGCTCACTTCAGGAGTATCGTCAAAAAAAGATGAATCTGACCCAAACGTGATTTGAACTCGCAACTTTCTAACTTGAAGTCAGACGAGTTACCGTTGCGCCACGGGGCCCAGACACAAACATTCGACTCAACTTTACTCTATTATTTTCTTTTGACACTTCTCAGGCAAGTTGCTGTTGCAGCGACAAAATATCAATGACATAACAGTCAGTGACGATTCGATCGTCTACTAATTGAACAATTTTACTGTACTGAATAAAATGGGTGAAGTGTGGCTCACTTCAGGAGTATCGTCAAAAAGTAATGAATCTGACCCCGGCGTGATTTGAACACGCAACCTTCTGATCTGGAGTCAGACGCGCTGCCGTTGCGCCACAGGGCCCTGACACAAACATACAACTTAACTTTACTCTATTATTTTCTTTTGACACTTCTCAGGCAAGTTTCTGTTGCAGCGACAAAATATCAATGACATAACAGTCAGTGATGATTTGATCGTCTACTAATTGAACAATTTTACTGTACTAAATAAAATGGGTGAAGTGTGGCTCACTTCAGGAGGATCGTCAAAAACAGATGAATCTGACCCTGACGTGATTTATACACGCAACCTTCTGATCTGGCGTCAGACGCGCTACCGTTGCGCCACAGGGCCCAGTCACACGCATACTACTTAACTTTACTCTATTATTTTCTTTTGACACTTCTCAGGCAAGTTGCTGTCGCAGCGACAAAATATCAATGACAAAACAGTCAGTGATGATTCGATCGTCTACTAATTGAACAATTTTACTGTACTGAATAAAATGGGTGAAGTGTGGCTCACTTCAGGAGTATCGTCAAAAAGAGATGAATCTGATCCCGACGTGATTTGAACACGCAACCTTCAGATCTGGAGTCAGACGAGCTACTGTTGCGCCACAGGGCCTAGTCGCTCAACTTCTGACTACTGTACTGAATGAAATGGTTGAAGTGTGGCTCACTTCAGGAGTCTCGTCAGAAAGAAATGAAATTGACCCCGACGTGATTTGAATACGCAACCTACAGATCTGGAGTCAGAATCGCGCTACTGTTACGCCACAGGGTCTAGACAAATAAGTTTCTTTTAACTTTACGCTATTATTTTCTTTTGACACTTCTCAGGCAAGTTGCTGTCGCAGCGACAAAATATCAATGACATAACAGTCAGTGACGATTCGATCGTCTACTAATTGAACAATTTTACTGTACTGAATAAAATGGGTGAAGTGTGGCTCACTTCAGGAGTATCGTCAAAAGAAACGAATCTGACCCCGACGTGATTTGAACACGCAACCTTCTGATCTGGAGTCAGACGCGCTGCCGTTGCGCCACAGGGCCCTGACACAAACATACAACTTAACTTTACTCTATTATTTTCTTTTGACACTTCTCAGGAAAGTAGCTGTCGCAGCGACAAAATATCAATGACATAACAGTCAGTGATGATTCGATCGTCTACTAATTGAACAATTTTACTGGACTGAATAAAATGGGTGAAGTGTGGCTCACTTCAGGAGTATCGTCAAAAAGAGATGAATCTGACCCCAACGTGATTTGAACTCGCAACTTTTTAATTTGAAGTCAGACGCGCTACCGTTGCGCCACGGGGCCCAGACACAAACATTCGACTTAACTTTACTCTATTATTTTCTTTTGACACTTCTCAGGCAAGTTGCTGTCGCAGCGACAAAATATCAATAACATAACAGTCAGTGATGATTCGATCGTCTACTAATTGAACAATTTTACTGTACTGAATAAAATGGGTGAATTGTGGCTCACTTCAGGAGTATCGTCAAAAACAGATGAATCTGACCCCGACGAGATTTGAACACGCAACCTTCTGATCTGGAGTCAGACGCGCTACCGTTGCGCCACAGGGCCAGGACGCAAGCCCACGACTTAACTTTGCTGTATTATTTTCTTTTGACACTTCTCAGGCAAGTTGCTGTCGCAGCGACAAAATATCAATAACATAACAGTCAGTGGCGATTCGATCGTCTACTAATAGAACAATTTTACTGTACTGAATAAAATGGGTGAAGTGTGGCTCACTTCAGGAGTATCGTCAAAAAAAGATGAATCTGACCCAAACGTGATTTGAACTCGCAACTTTCTAATTTGAAGTCAGACGAGTTACCGTTGCGCCACGGGGCCCAGACACAATCATTCGACTCAACTTTACTCTATTATTTTCTTTTGACACTTCTCAGGCAAGTTGCTGTTGCAGCGACAAAATATCAATGACATAACAGTCAGTGACGATTCGATCGTCTACTAATTGAACAATTTTACTGTACTGAATAAAATGGGTGAAGTGTGGCTCACTTCAGGAGTATCGTCAAAAAGTAATGAATCTGACCCCGGCGTGATTTGAACACGCAACCTTCTGATCTGGAGTCAGACGCGCTGCCGTTGCGCCACAGGGCCCTGACACAAACATACAACTTAACTTTACTCTATTATTTTCTTTTGACACTTCTCAGGAAAGTAGCTGTCGCAGCGACAAAATATCAGTGACATAACTGTCAGTGGCGATTCGATCGTCTACTAATAGAACAATTTTACTGTACTGAATAAAATGGGTGAAGTGTGGCTCACTTCAGGAGTATCGTCAGAAAGAGATGAATCTGACCCCGACGTGATTTGAACACGCAACCTTCTGATCTGGAGTCAGACGCGCTACCGTTGCGCCACAGGGCCCAGACACAAACATTCGACTTAACTTTACTCTATTATTTTCTTTTGACACTTCTCAGGCAAGTTTCTGTTGCAGCGACAAAATATCAATGACATAACAGTCAGTGACGATTCAATCGTCTACTAATTGAACAATTTTACTGTACTGAATAAAATGTGTGAAGTGTGGCTCACTTCAGGAGTATCGTCAAAAAGAGATGAATCTGACCCCGACGTGATTTGAACACGCAACCTTCTGATCTGGAGTCAGACGAGCTACCGTTGCGCCACATGGCCTAGTCGCTTAACTTTTGATTACTGTACTGAATAAAATGGGTGAACTGTGGATCTTTTCTGGAATATCATCACAAATGAAAATTTGAGACCAAGACGTGCTTTAAACACACATTCTTCCGTGTCAGACGCACGACTTTTGTGCCACCGGTCCACGTTATGAGCAAACGCTTTTAAGCGTTGTTTTATTACTTCTCAGGCAAGTAGTTTGCACTGTAACAAAATGGCTCTATTGTAGTAATCAGTCACGATCCGATCGTTACTTCTGAATATCGTCAAAATTGACTGAATTTGATCACGATGTGAGTTGAACCCGCAACATTCTGATCTGGAGTCAGACGCGCTACCGTTTCGCCACAGGGGCAATCGACAAACTGTCTGCAAAACCTATTAATTTTATTGTGTTTCTATGTGTGAGTGCGCGTATTTATATGTACGCTGAATGACTTATTTATTTAACAGTCACAAATATTTCTATTTCAACCTCCTTATGTGGAAATCGTTCAAAACATATTTATCAAGAGCTCATTTTACGTGGTATTTCTGATTTATTATGAATTTCGAATGTTATTTTCCAGATAACATTAAAATAAAAAACCCGTTAGAAACATATATTGTAGTAATTGTTTTAATAGTATTTAATATAATTATCATATGAAGTTCTACATCAGAAAATTTAGAGAAGAATATTTTCCATTAAATTTCAATCAACAGGTTTTCTTTGTCTTATCTGGAAATACATCACACGGATTGATTACTTGAGAAAATAAAGTTTATTTAGTTTATATTTAATTGCTTTCATTTGGGGACAAAAAAACTGATCAGATTGTCTTCTTTTTTTAAACAATAATATTCACACTGTACAAGACCGAAGAGCCACTCAAAGTAGAGGGTTACAGAATAAGAGACACAATTTATGGGGATATGAAGGGAAAATAACGTTAACCCTAGACTTAAACGTTAAGAATGTAGTGATTGGGACTCTTGGGAGTCGGTTCCACTAAGCACCGTTTTGCGGGGAGAGCTACTCGGGTGGAGCTTACCAACTGAATACGAAGGGGATGAAGGTGGTTCCCTGCAATGGGCGTGGCATGGCGTGTCTTAGCCGTGAAGGTTATAACTGGCAGAACTAAGGAATGTAGTATATCTGAACACTTTCCATAAAAATAGCCATAGCGTAGCAAGATGCTCACAACGTTCCGTCTGTGGCGGGGGGGGGGGGTAAAGGGGTTGTAGGGTGATGAATTATTTTCCACACTATCACCTATTTCCCGCAGACGAAACGTATTATTTTGACGACGACTCGTTACTAATACTAAAAATGACCAACATTAGCGTTGATTAGCGTTAAAGAGCCCCCCCCCCCTTAAACATACACACACACACACACCGTAGGTCATCGTGACTGAGGGTTTGAGTAACAGCTTTGTTTAAACTGTTGATCACTCCAGGTCATGCGCTCTCCCCCAGTAATATGTAACTAAGGTCTGTTCAGTGTAGTTGATATTGAAGCTAGTCGCCCTAACAAATAGGTATACTCGGAAACGGGCAGTCAGCCATTCATAATCATCTATGTGCCTGTCTTTTCAGAACGTTGGCGATAATGATTCTCCACAACTTCCTATCCTTTGTAGCTTTTTAGTAAGATTTGCTTTTCACCATTCCTCCTACTCCCTCTTCTGACATCCATTTACACAAGCCTGTTAAGTAAGTTACTCGCTGTTTCCCCTTGTTTTTTCTTTAATATGTCCTGTGAGTGTCAAATTTTCTAAGCCTACTTTTCTCTTCATGTTTTGTAGAAATTTCAATTGCCTTTTGATCTTAAGTATGTTTTTTTTGTTTCTATTTTCCTTAAAATTTTGTCGTTACTCAATTGTTCAATCCATAATATACTCAGCATCCTTCTGTAGAGCCACATTTTTGTTGCTTATTATTATTATGAAAGGGAATGAATGAACAAACATTAAAGAAGTAAATCGAGTATTAAATAACTAAATTGCCGTACTAGTTATTACAATGTTAACCATTTTGAACTGGGTTATTTTTGTGTGATGCCAGATCAGGAATCGGTGGTTGCAATGCATTCATCTCCATCGAGTGAATAATTTATCATAATTAATTATAATTGATAATCTCTGTCTTGACTAATTAATTCACTTTCATTGTCAGAGTAAGAAAACCCAGAGATAAAGAAATTCTTTTTTGCAAAAATATATCGTCAACAGTTCCCGGATTATCATTACTTCATTGTCTTCATCACAATCAAGGAATTGTCTTCAGTTACTATACGATTCATTGACAGATTGACAGTGGCTCCCAATCTTTTCTTACTCACGGCGTACTTTGTACATAAAGTCCTTACGGTCAACTACAACTTCATCTACTTCAGTTCCGCTGAAGTAGATGATCAGTAGACAGATCAAGATAGCTGTATGTTAATCTTGTAGACTGTTTTGTTGGACTATATGACAGCAGCCTCACCACGATACGTGCTGTTGCCGAGGTTTCAGACGCAAATGTTGTTTTTTTTTTACAGTGGAGGTATTTGCTAATTCCACGTACAACCGGTTTTGAATTCAGAGATATCCTTCTTCTGGAATGGTTTCCAGCCAAAGCTAGACAGACCAATCTCTTTATTAACCCGAGTTAGGAGAAGAAAAAATGGATTCAATCTTTGCAAAGATATTTGTGAGAAATTCCTGCCAAAGTTCGGCTGAAATTTGAACTCGACACCCTAGCTTCATTTTCCGCGCCGATAACCGCTGTGCTCCACGCACTTCCTGTGTCGAAATTAGCACAGCAAAGTGTCACGTACGAGTTAGAAGTTGGTTAGACTGATAATTGTTTGCATGCCAACTCTTGGATTTAACAACAATTAACCAATTACTGTACGAAGGAATTGATATAAAAATAGTACAGAGCAAGCTCCGTTCTCGAACATCTCACATGTCGAACAAATCGATTTTCGAACAGAAAATTCGAGATGAAAATACCTCGGTTAGCGAACAAAATTTCGGTTATCGAACAACATTGCCGAACCGAGTTAACCTGAATGGAATCATTTCTTAGTCGAGTGTTGTGTTGTATTCATTCGTGTTTTGTGCCGTGCTTTTCTTTTCCAATTTTATTGTACTGTGACTTTTTCCCTATATTGATTCCTATTGAAAAAGATATTTTCGGTTTACGAACATTTCCAGTTACGAACGGCATTCATGAACGAATTAAATTCGTGAACTGAGGTTTCAATGTATTTTTTTTTTTTAATTTATTCGAATTTCATTTTCTTTCTTTGCGTCTTCATCCTGCTTGGACCAGCCTGATACTAAGATAACTGACGACGATTCAATCTTGGCCGAAAAGTAAATCACAAAGTGGAATAAGGCAGGACCTGGATCGAAGCGATCACTTCATCGATCAGCCGTAGTATTGGATGTCTCGGGCAACCGGGGAGGTTGTAGGGCGACAGTCCCACGTCCAACCGGTTTTTGAATTCAGAGATATCCTTCTGCTGGGATGGTTTCCAGCCAAAGCTAGGTGGTTCAGTCTGTCCTGCTATTAATTCGAGTTAGGAGAAGAAATGAGATCTACCTTTGCAAGGGTATTTGCGCGAAATACGTGCCAAGGTTCGGCTGGAATTTGAACTCGACACCTTAGCTTCACTTTCCGCGTCGATAACTGCTGTGCTACGCGCACATCCTGTATCGAAATTAGCACAGCTAATTTTGAACGAAATGGATTCTTCTTTTTTTTTTTTTTCATAGAGGATGTAGCCAATTTGAAAAAGGAAAAATTATCGTGTTTCAATGTCGATACGAACGATATTAATGAATGGTTAGTCAACACCAGGGCGGAACTTAAAGAGAAAGTATTCCTGGTAGAATTAATTGATTTATTATTTTCATTACATTTATCTTTGAAAGAGATTTTATATGGAAAACATCATCGTCGCCTGTCTGAACGGAATTTTCTAGCATGTGTGCAAATATTTATACTATTTACATTGTTCGAACTGTTGTCCTCATATTTATTGTCACATTCACAACGTTTCGGCCGTTGTTTGCTTCGGTCTTCTTCAGATGATATTTTTTTGAATTTCGAATCGAACCCAGAACAGTTAATCTGTATGTTTCTGAAGATTGACTATTCTGGGTTCGATTCGAAGAAGGCCGGAGAGTACAACGACCAAAACGTTGTGAACGTGACAATAAAGATGAGGACAACAGTCTGAACAATGTAAATAATAAATAGTTACAATAACTCATCTCAGACAGATAGACAGATGTGTGTAAATGTTTGAATGTGTATTGGGATTTAGAATAATCAATCGAAAAATAAGATTAATCAAAGAATAAAACGACGACGCTGAATGACTAAAAAAATAACCAATCACTGGGATCACGTGACATTGGTTATATAAACGCCAAATTTAAAGACTCATGCTCTTGTTTCTTCCACAGCGTTAGCCAGGCAGCACGAAGTAAGGCTACCTCCTTCAACACTGTCCCTAAAGAGTGAAATCAACTTATGGAAGGACGGAGCCGGCAACTTTAGGAGAAATTCCTACGATCTAAAATGCTAACCATCGACTTCTTCCACAAGGACTTTTGACAAGATACATGACCGCTTCTTTTCTTAAGCAAAGTCCACGTACACACATTTTCTGTAAAAACGTTTTTTCTTTCTCTTTCTCTATTTGGATATTAAATCTAGTTCAATAGTGTAGTCTGTGTTTCTTTCTCCTCTAAAGCTGTGGCACAGTTCGTTTGAGCACAGGCGACTTAGCACTAAATCTCCATAAATTTGGGGTTGTATTCTGGTGTATTATTGGTAAAATCACCGCATGTATTTTGTATTTGTTTGCTTTTTGGTCTGGAAACGATAAACTCAAAAGTTATCCATTCAGTAATACACACACACAAGCATAAACACACACACGCAAACGACCCATCAGTCGCAGTACCCCTCAATTCAACTACACGAAAAAAACCACTTAGATAAGGAGGCGGACAGTATGAAAGCACCAATAAAAATAATGTACAAGTTAGGATCTGGGATAAAACTTTTTTTATGTTGTGCCATACTGGGCAGCTGTGAGTAACAGTGAATGACGAGACAAAATGTACCGTGTGCTTATCTGTAGTAACCTATGGCGTGACTAACTCTGGCTGCTATTAACTGCAGGCTCTACGTTTTATTAAAATGTCATTGGTCTCTATAAATAGTTACAAAGAATTAACTATAATTATATGTATTTATTAATGTATTTATTTCTACATCACAAAAAGAAACACGGTTGTGTACAAAGTGATAATTCCACAAACTGGTTTGGTTAGAACGAGTTCCGTTTGGTAAAGGGTGGTTAAAAATCATTACCTTGTCTTCAATTTCATGTCAGACACAGAAAGAAGGAAAATGAGGCGAATCTGAGAATAATGGAGACTGCAATCATCTAACAAGAAGATAGAATAAGAAGTAGATGGGTTCACCTATCGCCAGTTCGTACTCCTCTCCGAACTTTTGGACAGGAGTAGAGGCCTGTCCTTTACTTCCTGTTTAAAAATGGTTTTCTGGCTCCTTTTAAAGTCTACTTCAACTCTGTAGTTCTAATGTCTCCGACTGAGCTCTGAAATTTAATTTACTAATTATTATTTTTTCTCTCCCAGTATGAGCAGATACGTTCGCCTATCGTCCTGTTCATACTCCTCCAAGGTCTTTTGAGTAAGAGTAGAGCTTTATCCCTTGTTCCCTGTTCAGAATTGGGTTTCCGGTTCCTTATATAAAGTCTACTTACATACTATACTTTTAATGTCTCCGACTGCACTTTGAAATGTTATTTACTAATTAAATCTTAACCACTTCAAGTCTAGAGTTCTTTCCTGTATAGCTCGAAGAACTTCACTTCTTACCCTTTTTTAGGATCATACAACACCATACAGTAACCCTCTACCTTGAGTGGCACTTGGGCCTTGTATTTAGTGAATATTAATAAAAAATGTTTATGCGTGAATAAGGGAGAAATACAGAATAGTTTACGTTGAATATTTGTGAGCTGAATTTACTCTAAATGGAATGTGCCTACTTGTCTTGAAAATCAGAATTCGTAAATCTTTCGGCATGAATAGAAAAGACGAGCGCAAATAGGTAACTATCTCAGCCACAAGAAACGTAAAATAATTTTTTAAGCTAACGATACGCTGTGGTAACCTGAACAAGATATATAATGGTAGCCTAGACGAATATCGTCTGTTTATTCTAGGGCAATGTGTTCTTGATAAATGTAATGCACACAACGAAGCTGAAATAGAAGTTAACGAGGAAATCTTTATAACTGTCAAGTGCGCGAACGCGCACACACACACATAAAATACAATAAAATTAATAGTTGCAGTTGGTAACGTGTCAATTGGCCCTGTGGCGCAACGGTAGCGCGTCTGACTCCAGATCAGAAGGTTGCGTGTTCAAATCACGTCGGGGTCAGGAAATTTTTTTTTTTTTTAAATCAAAAATCCTTATACCATAGAAAAATGGCGACAGGAAAATTGTGATGTACCAATTTTTTCTTTTTTTTTAACTTTTTGCCTTAAACCAGTATTCAAAACACTGACTACTGGTGTCGGTGGTAAATATGTGAGTATCCCAACCATGAGGCAGGCTAGAACTCTTTTTATTTTCTTGCTTACTATACAACAATAACGTGATACTTTTTCTTCAAAAGTAATTTTTAATGTATTTTTCTAGTATATATTTGCTAATGTGGTCAATGTTTAAAACATTTTTTAAAATACAAAACGGCTGCTTCCAATCTCTTTATAAAAACACTTTAACTTTTTTTCAGATACCGTACAACAAAAAAAGGTTCCGACTATTTCTCCATACGAGCAACGTAGATTACGTGGTTTGCATTCATCATCGTGGTCCTTTCAGAAAGGAAGTAACCAATCCAGAACAAGAGTTAAGAAACGCGGTCAAGCCGATAAGAATATTTTACAACTTACAAATGACAACCACACAAAAGTCAATTGGTTACATCCCAAGGACGAAGATCTGAACAGCTATAAGCAGGGTTTCAATTTTTCAACTGACAATCAACACGTTGAAATACGCGGGGTTGCCAATTCTACCCGATCATCGACAAGCGACTATGGAAGCCAAAAATGGCAGACGGTCAACACTCAGCCCTTTCGTTTATTGGTCAGCCACACGTCACTGCATTCAACCACACGACAACCACTAAACCCAATTCGGAAAAACGCTACTGTTCTCGGTTCAAGTCTGTTCAAGAATCACGAAAACGGAAGTCATGAAGTCTCCAAAAAGACGCAACTCGAGATACATGATTTTGCTGATAAACTCGCGAAATCGCACGATGCTGAGACTGAGGACATATTTACTCCACAAATACCGGACAAAGAATTACTCTTAACAAAGCGCAAATCCACTGAACACATGGCTAGGCGTGCTTCGTTTTGGCAGTCACGTGACACTCGAAAACCATCTTCCCCCACTTTCTATCCGCACTCTACAAAGACGTCAGCTCCAGCCACAAATCCAAAGGGTGTGCCGCTTAAAGAAAATGACCGAGGAAATGACAATTTCCCAAAATCAATGATTTTCCGGCCAACGATAAGCTCAAGGAAAGAGACGGGTAAGAGTCTGCATGTCTTCCAACGGAGTTTGAGCCCAGGGCCACACCTTATGGAACCAGGGAGAAATAGTTTCTCGTCGAACGATAGTAACAGTGTCTCACCAATGCAACAAATCAAACTAAAAATATCACCAAAGATCGATTTAGAGACAACAATCGGGAAAGTTTCGTCAAACAAACCAGTGATAGGTCTGCAGACAACAGGAAAATCCATGTTACTTCCAAAGACAGAAACATTAAAGGACAATTCTACAGAAATGCTGACAAGAAACAGTGAAAACAGAAATTTAGATCAAGTCAAAATTATTGATTCATTAAAGTCTTCGTGGTTTTTATTTTCTTCAAAACAGCCGAGCAAATCTCGAACTTTTCAGAGCAATTACGTGACCAGTACTCCAGCTGAAGTTCTATTAACTTTATCAACAAAACTCAAACACCGGAAAGATTTGTCTTCTCTTGTGCGTGCCGTAGACAAACCATTTGTTTCATCTGTGGACAAGAAAGGGTCTCCATTGAGCCACGTATCCTTGAATATGGGGTTAACGACACGAGTCGATAATGTCTCGCCTTCTGACAAAAGTATTCTAAAAGAGAATAAATCTTTAAATGTTGAAACATCTTCTCCTGTGCCAATGACGTCATCAACTCAAACCGAAAGAAAGAAACGAAAAAGAAAGAAAGGCAAAAATAAGAGAAGGCAAAGAACACAGAAAAAAAACAAGAAGAAACTGCTATCTAATCTGCAGGGTGTGTCGGTGGATAAAGATATGTCTCCAAATACTGATCAAAGGAGTACAACTAAAAAAGAAATCGATGATATAGACACTTCATTTAGAGGCCATTATGAACAACGATTGGATAAGCCAGGCGGATCCTCCGCTGGGATCAACACTTCAATGACTGAATTTAAAACATCTTTGCAGGGAGATCACGGTCAACAACGAAGACCTACATCGGCAACAGTAGATTCTGATTGGTTGGATAAGATAGATTATTCAGCGCGATCAACAGACGAGAGATTAACTAGATTAACATGGCCAGGGAAATCTCAGTCGGAGTCTACTGCACTTGGAACGGATCGCAAAGAGAAGTTATTGGATTCGAACAGCAAAAGACAGGCGGCTGAAGACATGAGACGACTTTTCAAGACAGGCTTACCCCTAGAGAATCACAAAGATTCCCCATCTGAGATCAATAGGTCGCCGTCCGTTTATCGATTTATTCCCAAAAGAAAAAAGGGGACTACTCGGAAGAGGAAAACTAAAAATAGCTATTTTCAAGAAACAAAATTTCCGAATTTTGACTCTTCTGCCTCGTCTGGACGGGTTCCGATAACGAAGAATTCGTCTCGGTTGCATTTTGCGAAAATAGCCACTGTTTTAAAGACAACAGTCAAACGAAGCGCACGACCCGTGGGCTCAGTAACCCAAACTCCCAATAAAAAGAAAAGTGCTCTCAATTCTAAAAGATGGAAGTTTCAACTCAGAAAACAAAAATATAAAACCAATGGATTTCACATTCCAAATCGAGAAACAAGAATCGAAGACAAAATGCAGTCTTTGGCTAATTCTGATTCTGTTAAGCAAGTCGCTTTTCATTCAAAAAGTCATTCGCTATTTGATCATGACGAAGTGGATAGACGTACAAACAGGAAGACGCAAACAAAAGTTGGACTTACCAAACAAGCTATAGATTCTTCATCGGTGTTGTATCCATTTGTACAAGAAAACATGCATACACTAACATTAAAAACAAGTTCACCGTTATCTGAGAATCGACCTGCATATTCTAAAATGGTTTCTGCGACCAGCTCGCCTTCCATTAGAAAGTTTCCTAGTTGGCAAAGAAGTACTCAAATCGAATTGTACAAAGGGAAAGAGTCACATCATGCCACGACAGCCATCTACGATCAACATATTTCTGAGATTTCTACATCGCTTCCATTGACATTTGACAAGAAAAACCCTAATGAAAAGAAACTAGAGTTTTTCGTGACAGAGGCTCCAAACTCTGTTGTAAATAACACAACCCAAGTTTCATCTCATTTCTCCAGTCGAATCATTCGTGGTACAGACGAATCAAAATCATCTCAAACATTTTCGGTGACCGCCTCTTCGGACAGAAACCATGATGCAACGAGCAAAACTGGTTTATATAAGGAACGGAAACCTGATTCATCAAACGAGAAAGACCTCAAAAAGCAGTTGTCATCAACTTTCGCTTCAGTACATTCGCAGACTAAAAGCACCACATTGTCATCAAAGGAAATTATTTCTGTTCACTTTACAGAAAAATCTACCGCATCACCAGCGTCTTCTCACCGTCCGGCTATTACTTCGAAATCCGCGCAACATGTAACAACATCAAAAAATCAAACATACAATTCGACTGACAATACGCATGTCCAAAACGTATCGATGATCGACCGCCAGTCGTCATTGCCAACATCACCAAGTACAAGAAAAAACTCATCAGATTTTTTTACTTTACATAAAGAGTATAGACAAACAAATAAAATGAACAGTGACGGCTTAGCTAAAGAACAGTCATCAAGAAGCAGTATACGTCAGGAGTCTGATGACACTTTCAGAGACACTTCAAGCGTCTCTGGATTCAGAACATCGACTCCTTTTCCCGCTATCTGGACGTTTTCGACACTAAGATCCAAATCAAATCAACAATCATCACAAAAGCCCAACACAAACAAACTACTTCCTTCCACGAAGTCTACATTTGCGGAATCTGTGGTGACCACTCATAATCCTAATTTGGTAACATCAAGACTCTTTGTCACTACTACCAAAACAAATGACCCCGACAAGAAAACTGCTCTATTTTTAGACCTTTCCCATAAAGAGCAACAATCCTTCTTCCATCCAACAACCTCATCGCCATCATCGTTTTTAACTTCTTCCACATCAAAATCAACTTTACCATTATTGTCGACAATCACATCACTAAAAACGCAATCATCACCAACATTGCCAAAAGCCAAACTGTCGTCTCCATCTTTGTCTTCTTCTTCCAATGATATCCAGAAAATTGTCACCCCTTCTCCTTCTGTTCGTAGGACACCAAACACAAGTATTTCCATCCGGCAGATCTCTTCAGTTTCAAACGGTAATCAAAAGAGTCAGCATCGATCAACGACAAAACCACTAACCAAACTTCAACAGAGTATTAAAAATGAACATTCAAAAGTCCCAACTTCCACAATGTCCTCAACAAATAAAATTATCACATCAAATAAAAACACTTTAAAATTCACTAATTCAACAAAGAAACCTTTTAAAGCAAATCCCACTACATCAGCTAAATCTACAATTAAAACCTTTATAACTACGCCTGCAGGTAAATCAGCGAAGAAGAAAAGTATGCCCGAAACTACATTGTCTATCAGCACCATCACTATTACAGATGAATTAATTTCAACGACTGATTCTCTGAAACCAAAATATGACCAAACAAAATCGCCACCGCCTCCTGATTCTCTCGATTACGAAGAACTCCTTGTAAAATGTAAAGTAAAATTGAATACCGATATCAACGGAAGCGATTTCATAAACAAAATTAAAAACGGTAAGTGTTAAAAACCTTAAAAATTCGCAAGTTTTAGGCTATAATCCTAGCAGTCATAAGACATAACTCTGAAAATGTTTGACCATCCACTATAGCGTTTTCGTTAAGAAGATTGAGTTTTCTTCATCATTTCACCCCAAACAAGGAGATAATGCCATTAACACGCAAGCAGTTACTGGACGTTAAAAAAAATGAGAAGACTTTAGTGAGGAGAAAGGACAATAAAATAACAGGTTCCGGGAAGACAAAAAATTGCGATTAACATTGCATTTAAATTTGTGAAGATTGTAGGTGGCAGTGAAACAAGTAACCAGGAGAGAATAAACTATTAGAATAGAAATTACGGTTAAATCTATCTAGTTCAGCAGTAAAAACGATGAGACCTAATTGCCAATCTAGTAGTATCTTTAAATTCATGTGGTCGAGGTACCAAGGAGGAGAGCTCATTAGAACAACTGCCGTGAAAATATTTATAGAAAAGACAGAGGGAGGTCACATCACGGATGTGCGAAAATGATTGAAAAGGAGATGCCAGGTCAGGACTGAAAATATTTCAGATCCTTCTTTGGATTTTGTCGAGGATTTCGAAGTTTGTTTCTTTCTAGGTGCTCTACCGATTTCGTCTTGGGCCAAACTTTTTTAGCCCCCAAAGTATCTGATTTCATCAACTCTGTTGTCCGAGATTTGGATCAGGGAGAGGATCATTAGAAAAATAAGGCAAAATCTACCCTACTTCCTTTTCATTGGGGTTGTTCTTGGTTAGAAATGCTTTCATTAATTCCTGGCCACTAACAATCCCTTTTTCTTAGTTTTTAATTCCCAAACTACAGAAAGACGTAACTCGTTGTAACAAATTATCTGCGTCATGATCAAATTGTTTCTCCATCGGTGGTAATATTTAGTTTATTAGTTCAGAAAATGATTAAACAATGTGAGTATGAAGTATCAGTAAAATAACTGGATGACATTAAAAAGCTAAACTCTTGCTAACACATTTAACACATTTGAATACAATCCTCGTTAAAATATTAACTGGGAATTTTTGTTCATTTTTTTTTCTAGCCACAGAAGTTGCATTCACGCTAAATGACATTAAAGGGAATGAAATATTTTAGGCATTTATTCTATCATATAAATTTCATATTGGTCACCTCGATGTGGCGTAATGGTTAGCAAGCTTGAACAATTACAACTGAGTAGTGAGTACGTTCCTCACTGGGTTCCCCATAATTTCAGCCTTAGGCCACATCTAAGCTACGTTTAGAAAATCACATTGGGCACCTCGAGGCGGTATAATGTTTTGCAAGTCTGTCTCGCTAGAACAATTACGACTGAGTAGTGAGTTCGATCCTCACTGGGTTCCCCATACTTTCGGCCTTGGGCCACATCTAAGCTACGTTTAGAAAATCGCCATACAAATTTGACATTATATATTTTTTGTGGATTCCGGGTTGAAATCCGGTACCAATAAATAACAAACGCCAGGAATGAATATATGAAAATAATGTATTAACGTAATAATACAAACTGGTAAAGCAGGTTAGTAGTTCCAGGAATACGGGTTAGTAGCAAAATATATATACAGTCTTTGGTATTGAAGTATCGCTGTATGACTTCTTACTGAGTCTACGTGCTCGCTCATTGTGACTCCTACAACGCTGTTACCTCACCCTCACTCTTCCGGTTACCTACAACCTTTTACTCTGTCACTCTGGACTCGACTCTTCGGTCTTGCTCTCTCGGGTCTTCACGTAGCCGTAGTATATGTATATACTGGGTGAGTCCATTTGTGTAAAAAGGGGTGGACCCCTCAACAATATTTATCTGTCGCGCATTGTTGTGTCGGAAACCTACCACCCCTCTTGAAGATGAACTTGTCTGCGAACAAAAACGTTAAATAGTGGTATGTCAGAAGACAGAGAGTCAGAGAAGTTCTTGGCTGAGCTAGTTATAGACTACTCAGGCGATTTCTGTACCTTCTTACCAACCTAATAAACCCCTTTTTATTGTTACGTGTTATTTGGCGTTTGTCTTTCTTTACTAACCCCAAATCAACATCATAACACGCATCCTTACCTCCTCTATTTGAGATAACTAAATATTCCGTTATTAAAGGCATCTCTTAAAACCAATAAACGAACATGCCATAACAACGGCATATCTCATTAGTAACTAGAGAAGAACCGACATCGATTTTTATTTCGTGTTTCAGGGAATATTTTTCCTTTTAATGATTTAAATATCATCATTCTTTCTTGAATGCGACAAAAAAGTTAAGTGTAAAAATATAAATTCTACTTTAAACGTGCAGAAAATATAATCAATGCAGCTAACAAATTATTTATATTAAAACGTTGTGCTAGATTGGCAGCGAGGTCTCATAATTTTACTGTTAAAATTGCTAGACGTAACCGTAAGTTCTATACTAACAGTTTCTTCTCTCGCACTTGTCGGTTGTACAACTATATTCCGACTTCTTGCTTTCCAGTCAACTTTGAACTTCAAAAATGAAAATGATAGGTCAGTCGATATCTTCTATCTTCTTAGTTACTGTTTCTTTTTTTTTTTATTGGCTTTGCCCATTAATAATGCTTTTTCTCAAATTATTTCACACTCAGTAATCCCTTATATCTTAAGGGTTTGTCGCCTTGCTTAAAGTGAAATTATTAATATATACATACATATATATATATATATATATATATATATATATATATATATATATATATATATATAGTGTGGGGCATAATTATAAGGCCAGCTGAATTTTTATCTTTAAACTTTAGCAATTAAGATAATTTTTTATTATTTTGTATATTATTATAAAGTATTAATAATCCGAAAGTTTCAAATAATTGATATGAGTAGTAAATCACTTCCTGTAAAATTATTCAAAAACTCGAAATATATATATATATATATAAATTTTATATATATATATATATATATATATATATATATATATATATATATATATATAAGGTGAACTTTGAAGTCAGCACACAGAGGCGACAGGGTGTTTCATGCTAGACGCAATCTTCAGGCGGCCTGACGATTGCGTCTAGCATGAAACAGCCTGTCGCCTCACTTTTTTATATTTAAATTTACATATTGATATTGAGCACTTTATCTCATAAATATACCACACCTTAAAACTATATATATATATATATATATATATATATATATATATATATATATATATATATATATATATAGTTGTATAGATATGAGTTTGCAACTCAGGGTTTCACGCTATTATCTGATGATCGCAAAGGCGTGAAACCCAAGGTTATAATATCATATCCATACAACTGCTTATTTTCTATCACAGATATTGAGCACTTTCCACTAAGCAATGCATATATATATACATATATATATATATATATATATGTGTGTGTGTGTGTGTATTACCGTTATTCTTTGGCGGTACAGAAAAACTAGTTTAGTTAATAAATCCTACCAATAACACTATGCCAGTTCTTTGACAATGCAATAAAAGTGCCTGTTAGTTGTAAGTTTCTGTGCTAATAGTATATTCATGATTTTCTTAAAAATGACGAAAGGGATTCTACTTCGTCTAATGATATTAGTAATTGGTAAGTCTCTTTGCGAAAGATAAACAAACTGGAAGAGGACAGTGTTGAAAAATACGAGAAGTAACAAAAAGCGGGAAAGTGATATTATTTATGAATGGTCACAAACGTCACTCAGGATGATAATCATCAGATCAAACTATTTTTCAGCCTTTTGTGACTTATCTATAGTAAAGCTTGTAATTAATATAGATATATGATTTTAAAGGAAACGTATGCTTACTATCAAAAAGAGTTGAAATTTCTTAAAAAAAATAATGAGAAAAGCGGGCCTGGAGAATTCAATATTCCTATGATATATTAAAGGCAGGAGAAGCAACAGAAAACAGTGAGTAAACTGTTTAATGAACTTCTGCGAATGGGTGATAGAACAGGGACAAAGATGGATCGCAGTGAGTGAAAAGTCTCTTAGAGCAACAAAAAGTAAAAAAAAAATGTGGCTAATCATAATTGCCCACACTTTAAAAGGACATGAACGAAGAAGAAGAATCATAATATCAGGATAATGGCTTCTCGTTGATTCTCGCTGTTATCTGTTGCTTCTCTTATTTTATCAAACCCGGTTCACAAACCATCCGAATTTGCATGCAACATCTCGCTCCCTAAGATATCTGAACCGCAATGATCCAGGTTTTAACATTTTGCCAGAAATACGGTTATAAAGCTGATTTAAATATTTTTTTATCTATATTTCATTGTATTAAAATTTATCCTCCATTTTTCAGGTCTTGTGAACAGCTACTTGGAAGGTCGAAAGTTACTAAAGCAACGCAAGTCTGGCAGCACAAACAAAAGACGCAAACGAGAAGCGATTACTTACGTGCTAGGGCAAAACATTGGCACACATGCTGTCCATTATGATGAAACTGAAGGGATCGAAGCTAAGGTTAGCGGTCAACTTCCTTGATACACGTATTCCCTGTTTCCCGAAAATTTGCTTTACGTCATCTTACCTTTACGAAATATTTTCGATAGTCCCATGCCCAACTGGTTTTGAATTCAGAGTTGTCCTCTAGATTGATTAACAACCAAGGTGTTATACTGGAACACACCTATTATATAGTTAATAGACTCTCCCACCTATAATAAGTAGTAGTAGTAGCAATCGCGAAGTCGCTCACTGAGTTGGTCAGTAAGTCGATGCCGGACATTAAAGTATCAGCCACCACAACTAGATTGCTGCGTCATTAACTATTATATCAAGTTCCTAACGTTATTGTACGTCGAACATTTTTAGGACCGACTTAGTGAAATACAAGCCTCCACTGTGAAACTACATTATAACACAAAGTCAGATAATCTAGTCTGCTATGCGATTTAACCCATAGCTGGGGATAAAAAGATAGATTTATACCTATCAAATATATGCAAGTGAATGTAATGGATTCTAACTTCTGCTTCCTCAGCCAATAACTGCTATGAACATATTCTTGAACAGCCAAGTCAAGTGCCACACATGATCATCGGCGATCATGTCTCTTTCGATTCATAACTGACCAGGTAGAAGATTTCTTTCTTTTGAATGGTTGCCAACCAAGGCTATAGGACCCAGTCTGTCCTGCTAGAATTGCAGATAGGAGAAGGGTATTTGTGCGTAAGTGAATATAACGAACCAGATCTGGAATTCGAACTCGGAACTCCAATTCCTAATTCCGAGCCAATATCCTTTACACCACATCCTCTTGAATTGTAGAGGTTTGAAAAAGGTGCATTTTGATTGCGATTTTGTCTTGGATGATAGAAATTTGATTTCTTACCGGGGCAAAGACGAAGCTTTGAACGCAAAATTGTGTGTCCATCACCTAACTCTACCTATCCAACAGTCACTATGTCACACTTATAAACATCTTCATACACAATGCTTAACCTACTTAGTGAGCTTGAGTGAATGGATGGCGAAACAAGGTTTAGGATTGTTATATAGGAATAAAATATCACTGCCGACACTTGAGTTTGAACATAGATCGCCAGTGAGCAAACACAGGCGATCCCATTATTGAATTAAGTAGACCACGTGACCAAAGAGGAAACGCAGCCTGTGTCTAATTGATCTCCAATTCTAGTCTATCCTCTATATTATACGGATCGCTATTTCTATTCTATCCTCTATTACTATACGGACCGCTATTCACTATACTATTTCTCTATTCGGATCACTATACGGATTACTATTCGAGAGAGTATTATCGACTAAGTACTATTAGTGCGAGTTTTATTCGAAGGCGTCTGATACCAGTATTTTTCAACGGCGTACTATAGTTGCATCTGCAATTACAAAGTCTCTACTACAACGAGCATTACGAAAGTGACAACAAGTATTCGTTGACATTACAAAAAGGAGAAATAACAAAAAGACAAAATTTATTAAGAGCTATGAATGACAGGAAATTGTGGAGGGCCATGATCGCCTACGTCCTGCAGTAGATCTTTTAAAAACAGTTTCAATTATTTACTACGGATTCTATCAAAGTATAGAGACAAATTGTTTACATTTCTAAGACTGGTTATTTTCTCTTTGTCTATTAGCTTGTGATCTGTGATGATACGCATCATGTGGTTTTTGGAATGTTTCAATTTCAGGTGAAATATTTTCAGTTCATACCACACAATCTAAACCATATAAAATAACTGTGAGAACGTACAGAAACTTTGTTTTTGTGTCGATTGGCACCCTTGTTGATTTCAGCATACCTTTATGTTTTCCGAAAGCAGCCCACAAAAGATTTATTCAGTGTTTTACTACAAACTTCTTGGTTGTTCTTGCTTGTTAGCACATGACCAAAATATGCAAAATCAGTCATTTAATTTCATTTATTTTATTTCTTTAATTGGTGGCTATGTTTTGTCTGTTTTCCTTGAAGCAGTTTTCTTGAGGATTAATCCAACGCCTATTTTTTTATATTATGGGAAAAGCAGTGAAAATATTTAGAGCTCCTTTAGATCGTTGGTTATCAGAGCTATACCATCTGCATCTGAGGAATTTGATATTATTTGATCTCAATAGAGAAATCTGCCAAAGATGAGAGTATCTGATCCAAAGGAAAGATGCCGATTCCTACATAAATAATCATACCATATTTGGTAGGTACTTGTAATGACAAAAGTACGCAGGTGTAGCCTTTAAGAAAGCTTTATTAAACTGAGAATACAAGGTTCGCGTATAGTGTCCTTTTATAGTCCCAGTAAACAGAAATAGATTTCTCAAAGAGGAGAGTAACAAAACAAGGGGGCACCACTCTTGATTATTCATAAAAGTACTAGTCTTGTATAACAGGCAATGAGTCAGATAACTTCATTGTTTTCTCAGATTCACTATCCGTACTTACACCATTAAGAAATATAAAAACACAAACAATCCCTTAATAGTTAAAATCACTAATCGAGATCAATCTCATCTGCATAAAAAGAAACTCGTCTTCTGTGGAGTAACCCGCCGTATCGGCATCCACAGAAACGGAAAAGCTGATATGACAGCAAAGGAATCCTTAAATGAATATTTCAAATTTGAAAATCCCCTATATACACTTCAAGGCAACTATAAACTCATACATTCTAAGCAAGTGGTAAGAGCTATTGAACTACCACACACACAAAAAAAAACTCGTTCTAGGAGAATGGCATCAGGACCACGAACTTACTCGGAAGGAATAATTCGTCCTTTCAAGAATCAGAATAGAACACACATATATCACTCATTCATTTAAAAAAAATTGAACATACACACCTGAATGCACAGTATGTAGCGTAAAACATATGTATAGCAACCTTGCCCCTATACGTCAACGATTTTACGACATGACTAGTCGAGAGAACCCTTTCAAGAAGATAAAAGCAGGTTATACTGGCCTACTTGAAAGGGATTGGTTTATACAACTAATTATAGGACAAAATATGTTCGTTCTAACATTCATTGACTCGTTTTCTACTGCTTATCAACATTTTGCAGGTTATTTAAAGTCAGAAAATATTTTTAGATTATAAGAGTTTTTTTTTTTTTAGATAATAATGATTTAGTGATACAAGTCCTACCAATTAACCCATAGCGGGCGGGAAAAGAGGTGAATTCATACCTTTCCCAAGAATATTTGCTCGTAAATAAATATAAACGAATCCAACAGAAATTGAAATTCGGCTCTCCGATTAACAATTCTGAGCCATTATCCATTACGACACCCGCACACCTAAGCTTATAGCATCTGGTATTCCCAAGCGGCCACCCATCTAGTTACTGACCAGAGTCGACGTTGCTTTAACTTAGTTGATCGTATTGATGCACCAAAAAATAATTGCTGTGAATATATTTCTAGAAAAGGCACGGAAAAAATACATTACGGCCGTGGGAAAACAACTGAAGTTGAGATGTCATTTTAATTCGTCCTGGTATTCCCAATTTTATTCACTCTCTTTATGAAGTTTTTTTGATGATGGGTATAACTGCTTACAAAATGTTTTACTTGTTGGTACATAAGACGCACGTTCAAATAAAAGAAATGCTATCTGTCTATATTTCTAAGATGAGGTATTATGTACACTATTTACATTAATTAAATATACGACTTGTAATGTATGGCTTTTAATGTAAAGTATTTCTTTTACACTATTTACATTATTCGGACTATTGTCCTCATCTTTATTGCCATATTTGTCACAACGTTTCGGCCGATGTACGCTCCAGCTTTCTTCAGGTGGTTGGAATGTCGAACCCTTTATTTCGGTCGCTGGGGTAGACTGTTCTAGTTCCACGTTCTGTGTCTAATGGATATCAGTTATCAGTTATCCCCTGTTAATACTTTATCCACTGTGCCATGTGTTCTTACGGACACATGACCCAGTGGATGACCCAAAGAGTTGTGAGTTCAATACCTGGCTAAGGCAGTAGAGAACTTGAACAGGGGAATTAACAGGAGAACTGATAATTGACATCCATTAGACATGGCCCGTGAAACTGGAACAGTGTACCCCAGTGAGCGAAATAAAGGATTCAGTTCGACATTCCAATTTAATCAAAAATATCTTTTCGGCGTTGAATAATCAGCAGAGTTGCTGTTAAAACAGAAAATTTAATCAACTATTCTTGTAGAATAACAAACTACAGTCTCAAAAAAGATGATTATTGAATTACCCATTAAATAATGATTATGTGATTCTTATTTTTTTTATTTATTTAGCTCACCCGCCGGCCTCGAAGAGACAAGCTAGTTGAAATCTACTTCCAAATGCTAGAATACGGATCAGTCATCGCCACCGACACTGCCATTAAAGTCTTCTCACAGTTGCAGATTACAGAGATTAGCGTTAATCTAAAATATCCAGTAAGTATTTTGCGCGATCTGTTTTACAAAATAACGATATCTGTTATTGATTTTAGATTCCTCGATTTGTATCAGAAGCATTCTAGATTATCAGTTGTATGATACCAAAATGGACATTGCAGATTATCAAACAAGTTAAATGCCGCAATGAGTTTACCTAGAGTTACTTCCGGTCTTTGAATGAGAAACCACGAAGCCTGTATCCGGTTTTGCAAGCGTGTAACGAGAATGTTGGACATATGCATATTTCTAAAGAATAAATGAATTTATTTTTAGTACGACATTTTCCTTACCGTCCTGGGTATGACGATAAACTACATCCGCGTCCTGGGTTAGACGATAAAGTACGTCTAGCAGCAAGGCCTCTGATCAGGAGGTTTTGAGGAGAGTGGAACCACCTCTTAATTGCTGGTGTTCCCAGGTTCACCCTGACCCGGAGTGATAGCACCTGTTAGAGTCCCAGCTATGGGCAAATAGTTAACACCCAAACTTGTGTAAAAATAGGTTTTAATACCAGAAATACTTTGTAATAAAAAAAAAATTATAACCAACAATAATTTTTGAAAGAAAAATTATTATCAGCAATACTTTAAAAAAAAAATACCATCAATGCAAACAGCTATACATTCTTTGTAAAAAATATGACCAGCTATAGATTTCTTCAAGGAAAAATATTCCCAGAAATAGATTTTTGAAGAAAAACATTACCAGCAATAAAAATTTTGTCGGCATTAAATAACCCATTGAGGTTGATATGCCGTAAAACAAACCAAACCAAACCAAACCAAACATTTTCCTTACTCCAAATGTTATTTTTAGTGGATAGCCGTGTTTGAAGTAGAAACCCCATTTTTATTTGAAACAGTGTGTATTAAGTCTATCGGCCTGTTCACTCGAGAAAATTAATAAACGGAAAGCACATTTTCTTTATTAAATTTTCTCGTGTTCGCGGGCCGACAAATGTCATGCACACTATTTAAGATAGAAAATGGGGCTTTTATTTCAAACACGAGTATCCACTAAAAATAACATTTAAAATGATAACATATGGATATATAAACAACTTTATAAACTTTTCTAAGACAACAGCATCATAAAACATTAAATAATATTAAATTCTTTTTACTGTTCCAGACAAGATAGAATCTTTAAAATTTTAAAATTTATAAGTTTATATAGTGTTCAATTCAATAGTAATTCATAAATAATGGCTGGCTACTTCCGAAAGCACCAGTCTGCTAGGGTGTGTAGCCAATCCCTGTTGAAGATGCCTGCTCAGACACATTTGTACTTGTTCAATCTATAGAGTACACCTGTAATTTTTACTGCAATTATGCTGAGCGGGCCTTGTTAGTTTTTAGGAGAGAGCACTTAATCTGGCATGGCCAGCAGTTTGAACAACCCCAGTACGCACAAACCGTCCGCCCCGATGACTAGTTACTTCGTGTTAACAAAATCGGTGATGCATTCCGAATAGTTCTGTCTAATTTCACCCACAGGGCTTGGGTCAACCCGTAGGGTATGGTTTTCAGACACTTTCCAAAGGTGCTGTACGTTGGGATCACCTCCCTAGACCGATAACATCAAGAAGTCACCTTCCTAACAAATCGACCATGGTGAGATTCGAACCTGGGTCACATGGTCGGAATGCGAACGTTCTAACTACCCGGGTTCAAATTTGAATGTTGCTTTTAAGTGCCATGAATTGCCACTTATTTTTGTGTGTGTTATATGTTTCAGATCTTTCACCAAATCAAGGCTATCAAACACGTGATGTTCCAGTCTCAACATCCACTTAAACCCTCAATGACAAATTGGTTGATGGTGACAATCGCTGCACCCTCAATACCAGTCTTTTGCGTTATTTGTATTCTATTAACGAGTTGGTACCGAAACCACATTCGACTTCGACGGAAAGCGATGGCTGAAATCTCCCGTGGGAGCCATGTAAGTAAATAAGCATAATTGAAACGATTATTCTTGTATAAATTATGTACATTATTTCTTTTGATTCTGATGAAGACCAAGTAATCTCATAGCCTTAGTACTTTTCTTATTAGTTTCGTTGTTTTTAACACAACATTAAAGCAGGTTCATCCATCTATTCTTTCGACTACGATTTGCTTCACTATTTTGTTATTATGTATCTGCTGAGTATTCACACAATACATATTTTTTGGCTCTCACTGGGGATCAAGTAGCTGCATATCTCCTTATTAACACAGCACTCCTCAATATTCTTACTGATTTTAGCAAGACGGTCACTTGGATGTCTTTACTTCTTCTTCCGATCTCAAGTAATCTTTCACAATTGTTCCAAGTGCGCCAGTAATGATGGGCGCATGTGTTACTTTCAGAATGATTGTATTTGTCCTCGCTATGCTTTCACGCGAAGAGTATCTGATGGCAATTCACAGATCAAGTCTCCAGCACTTTAATTTATTTTCACTATTCCGTTTTTTTAAGTATTTCACCCATGGTAAGGTGATAAATTCACTGAAACGCAAAGAGTTACTAATGATGAAAGACAAAAGAGCGAAAGAAATTTTTAAAAAAACCCTTACTGAGGAGAAACGACAATAAAAAGAACAGGATTAAAAGTGACAGAAGATAACGATTGATGGTGTATTTATTTATTTATTTGTAGATTGTAGTTGACAGAAAAGCAAGAAGTTAGAAAAGAGTTCCACAGGCGAGAAGTGCAAGAAAAGAAACTATTAGAATAGAACTTATGGTTACATCTCGCAATTTCAACATTTAAATTATGGAACCTTGCGCTTAAATTCGTGAAGTCAATGCACCAAAGAATAATTGCCATGAAACTATTTGTAGAAAAGGCAATCATCATCATCATGGCTTGGCTTCGCAAAACAAAGATCAAGATGGAGTCTGTACACGTCGCTTGCACGTTTGTGACTGATAAGTCCAATGCAGGACAAACATACACGGGCACACTAGTTGCAGCTAAAAGTCCGGCCTGAGCTCGATGGCATAGCGTTACAGTACTTCATCTTCTTGTCCGTGAGAGCGGCCCTGCAGGTATTTTCAAAGAAGGAGACAGCAGGGTTGATGGTGAGACGCCAAGTGTCACGGTTCTCAGCATGGGTTGACCGTTGGCAATGGTTGATGTGACAGGCAACAAAGGATTTTTTCAGGCAATCTTTGAATCGCTTCTTTGGTGCCCCTCTGCCGTGATAGCCAATGGAGTGCTCGCTGTATAATAAAATTTTAGGCAAGCGATGATTCTCCGTCCTGGAAACATGTGTTGTACTTGTTGCACGTTCAAATAAAAGAAATGCTAACATTACACTGCATCCAATGTAGTAGTATTATGCGTAAGTAAACGTTTCACGATGCTCAAAATGAACAGCTACGGACCTTGAATAAGTTACAGTGAGTGATAGACCGAGTGATATACATGTATTGCATAGGCCAGCAAATACGGTAATTAATGAAGTAGCCTTTTTCTTCTGAGTGCTGCGTCCCGTTTAGTATATAGGCAGTCATGGCTCGCCCCAATTTCCTATCTTTTGTAACACTAAGCATTGTTTATCCCTGACCATCCTTTACAGGCCTTGTTCTGCCATCCATTTATACAAGCTCGTTAGGTATCTTACACACAGTTTCCATCTTCCTCTCGTACCTTCCATGTCCTGTGAGTGTCCAATTCTCTAAGTCACCTTCCCATGTTGCATGTTCTAGAAATTTTAACTGGTTCTTTCTTATTCTAAGTCAGTGTTTCTCAACGTTTTTAAGCAATGGCACACCTAGGAGCAAATGAAAATATCACGGCACACTTAGCAAACTTTTTAAAGGCTATACATTTAAATGTTAGGAAATGAAACCAAAGACTTTTAAAGAAATACACGCACAAATATGAAATTACTTTATTCAACTATTAAAAAAAAATAGTTTTTAAAAAAGAAATATGAAAAGAAAGTATTTAAAATAATATAATCGAAGAATAGTGAAAAGTATTATTCGTAAAAAAGGTTTAATATATATTCATTTATTCAAATACTAACGCTGTACCAGTACTAGTTACACACACACACACATACACACACACACACACACATATATATATATATATATATATATATGAAGAAATATAGTCTTAAGGTGTGCTATATTTATGGGATAAAGTGCTCAATATCAGAGATAGAGCGTGTGTAAATATAAAAGTGAACATTGAAGTCAACGCTTAGAGGTGATAGTCTGTTTCATGCTAGACGATTGCGAAATTACTGGCCTGACGATTGTGTCTAGCATGAAAGAGACTGTCGCCTCTAAAGTGTTGACTTAATGTTCACTTATATATATATATATATATATATATATATATATATATATATATATATATATATATATATATATATATATATATTACTATGTACATGCTGCTTATGACCATGAAGCCCGGGTTCGAATCTCACCATGGTCGATTTGTCAGAAAGGTGATTTCCTGATGTTATCGGATTGGGTGGGGTCGATCCAAGCGTGCGGCACCTTTGAAAAGTGCCTGAGGGTTGACCCAAGCTTTACGACGGGTTGACCCAAGCTTTGTGGGTGAAACTAGGAAGACGGGACCCTTGGGGCCGTCGATAGCTGTGCTAGCACGAAGTCACAATTAATCGTGATCGAGTGCTTGAGCTTCCTGGCCTTGTTCAAATTGTTGATCATGCTAGATAACACGCTCTTTCTCAGAAACTGTAAGGAAGTTCTGCTCAGCAGTGTAAACCACCGGTGGGCTCTGTCGGTGTTGAATAAACACAAATGCGCCTGAGCAAGCGCCTGCACTAGAAATTGGCTAGCCGTCCTAGTAAACGGGTATCCTCGAATACGAGTGGCCAACTATACTATTTATTGGTATATAATACTGGCTTATTAATTCTATTTAATTATTAACAGGTTCTCTTTACTTTCGAAACTTATTCGTCATGCAAAGTGCTTATCCAAGTTTATGACGAAGTTTTTTTCCTTTCACACTCTTTTTATTTCTGTAAAACTGACTAAAAAGCAAACATTTCAATCAGTGTCTGTATATTCATTCTAGTACGCAGAATCGCTGGCTGACGTTGGCCTGGAGATCGATATGGAAAAGGGCGAAATTGTCAGTCGGGCCGGATCCACCTCTGTGTTGTGGACAGATATTACAGCTGGCGACACCTTGGAGAGGATGGGCATGGCTGGCGATTTTCCTAATGCGGATTGCGTGAGTTCGCGGAGCAACTCGTGGAATGCTCGTGGTGATCCACGAACAAGTGCGAACCCAGGCGGACGGGGCCTACGCCAATCACCCGTCGCTAAGCAATGCCAACGAAACGGAAAGTACGTGAAGAAAAAGAACAGTGTCAGCAGTTTCCATTTTGAAAATAATTTGGAAGACGAATGGTAAGTAAAACTTTTTTATAGATATATTTTTCATAATGGATTGAGAACAGATATATTGTTTTGATTATTACCTTGGATTTTGCAAGTATTCTTTGTAAATTTGATTCTTTTTGAATGTTTCTCAAAAAGAGACTTAACGTCGGAATTAACCCAGTCCTAATTGCCCTAATAAATAAATGGATACACATTTCCCGACGTCAAAAATGTTATTTTTACCTTAAATGAATCTTTAAAATTTGACTTGCGCCTTAGACATATAATACATTTTTTAGGCCTACATAAAATAAAATAAAAGTTATTTTTCCAGAATTTTGTTCAATGCCAAAAATTCATTAATTCATTCTACTACTACAACTAGTAACAACTAATAGACCCGAAGAATGAACAATCTGTTTTTTGTGTGTGTACCATTTAGATACATGGCATCCCAATTCTAGACATGCATACTGTCACAACTCTACTCTGATACAATTCTTATCTTGCCTAACAAATTAGTGTACTATTAAAAACAAAAAGAAACTACTTATTACCATAACATTCTTAAAATAACATTAATTCTGCCAACATAAAATATGACTTTGGGAACATGGTAAGAACGAAAACTGGTAAGTTTTCTATGACCTTTTTTTTGGAAATATTTTGTAGATTTAGTATATAAAACGGTTTTACGCCATCAAATACTGGTTGTTGCTCTGTGATTTGTAGGCTTAGTAATAACTTGAGGTAATATTAAGTTGCAGGTTTAAATAACAGGATAGACTTGGTTTTCTAGCCTTGGATGGCAGCCAGTTTTATAAAAGGAAAAAATTTGAATTTAAAATCGTGGAGAATGCAACGGGAAACCACTCCACTATCTTTCCTCTGAAGTCATGGTAATTCACAAGTAATAAAGGAAAGGAATCTTTGAAGAGACATGATCGTCTACTTTCCCGAAGAAATATGGCATGAATAAAATAATATTAAACTAAACTTCACTCAGATATTTATATCGATATATACATGAAAAAACTCTTGTGTTGCGTATTTAAATGATAGTGTAGTTGATGTAACTAGCACTGTGAACATTATTTACGGAATATTTTTAACTGCCTCCGAAACTTGAAAGTTTATACCTATTGATGACGGTCTCCAACACGTACTAACACAACGTCCGATTTCACGGTTTCGGTTCTATTTTATAAATTTGATACTTCCGTAAGTTACATTAATAACGATTTGATTTCAACTGCCTTTTAAGATGTATTGCAATGGTTCCCTTATTGCTTGGAAATATCGTTTTCTTTTTCCAGTTTTCAAGGTACATGTGACATGGGTCAAATATTTACGTATTTTCGTTTCTGTATTCTTTGCTCTGGAGCAATAGGGCAGGTTGATTTTGGAACTTTTGTATTGGACTCAATTTGAAAGTTGCGGTTTGACATGATAAATAAAGAGACAATATTTTTCCAACTCGTGAATGGTTTTTCAGGAAACGAGTTTCAAGATTAAGTTTAGGTTCAAAATCGTAGCGTTGGAATTTTATTCCGGTGACCAGTGAAGCCCTTATAGCACAGCCTTATAAAATTTATAATTTATGGAAGTTTTAAAAATTGTATATGGACAACATGCAAGGCACACGCACATTATTACTAAATCATTCTACCATCAAATAAGTTCCTCATTTACTTCAAAGGGAAATTATATTGAACAGTTTAGCTATATCATGTAATATGTTATATAATGCAGTAGTTTTAGTGCGATTTTCAATAAACAGTGCAAATTTAAAACATTTTGTCTTATAATTTTTGCCCAGTAGTATTATGGTGTTATATATACCTTTACCTATTTTTTGTTTTTATTAATTATTATCTAATAAATGATCTAACAAATCTTATTCACTGAGAAAAGCCTTTTTTTTGTAATCTTTTACAATGTTTTTATAGTTTTTACTTGTCGAATGCATTAAAAAATTGCATATTTTGCTTGTGGTGATTCATAATTAGAATTCCAGTTTGAATATATTTTCCATTCAATGTTTCTAATACAAAAAATATCAACTTTATTCTTGAAAGAATAAAATGTTGATGTCACTTTATAAGAAATTAAGTATTTCTGTACATTTTTTTCAGGTAATCTTTAAAACTAAACACTCATAAAACGGTAAAAACTGTGAATCTAATTTTTGGTGTCAGTAAACCCGTGCTTTTACTCTGTGAGTGCAATGATGATTTGTAAAATTTCTCTTGGCGGCCTTGGCCATCATGATTATAATCACCGCTGTCACTCCATTATGGAAGACAACGAAAGACTCATTCACATAAGGAATTCTTCCCTTACTAATTGTATCTTGTGACCCAGTACTACCTGACGATTGGAAATTAAGAGCTCTTTTTATTCAGTGAAATGTTTAAGACAAGATATAATACTCTTATAGTCAATCCTGTCTGACGTCCTAAGAAAACATTAAGATAAACAATGAAGCACATAGCTTTTTAATCTGATTAGGAAATAGATTGAATGATTTAAAATTACTGACATCTACTGTAAAATGCAAGATTTTAGTCAATCGAATATGCTATATAATTTTATGGACCTGATATAAAATTATATGTCCAGCTTAAAGAAAACTTCATGTCCCAATTGGTTACCTGTAACTCATTTCCGAGTATAGATGGCCACTTGTATTCTAGGATACCCGTCTATTAGAGCGGCTAGCCAATCCTTATTGCAGACGCCTGCTCAGGCGCATTTGTGTTTATTCAACATTCACAGCGCCTTCCTGTGGTTTATTCTACAACTATGCAGTTTCGGTTTCTGGGAAAAGAGCGTGATCAACAATTTGAGCAACACCAGCACGCTCAAGCCCTCGGCCACGATGACTTGTGTCTTCGTACAGCTATCGACGGCGCCTAAGGGTTCCGTTTACCCAAAGCTTGGTTTTCAGGCACTTTCCAAAGTGTGATAGACACCTCAAGTCCAATAATGTCAGGAAGTTTCCTTCGACCAAATTCAAATCGACCAGGGTGAGATTCGAACCCCAATCTCATGATCAGAATGCGAACGTTCTAACCACTCGGCCACGTGTCCATAGTATAACCGAGTATTTCGTGATTATTTCCTAGTATAACCTGATTATTTACATGCGGCCTATTGTCCTCATCTTTGCTTTTGTTTCATCAGATGTATGTCGATCCTGCAAGGAATTCGGAATTAAACCCTTTATTTAATCTACAGGGACAGACTGTTTACGTCTAGTGGGACAATAGCTTAGTGGATTAAAATATTGGTTCGTGGATTTGGTGACATAGTAATTGTGAGTTCAATCCCTGGGTCGGCCAGTGTGTACTTTAATTCAGTGGAAGCAGGCGGAGTAATAACTGAGCAGTATTAAAAATAAGAACTAAACGAGATATCTCTAGACATGGGCAGTGGATTAAATAAAAGCTTCAGTTCAGAATTCCCTGTAGGTTACCCGGGTCGACGTACACCTGATAAATCAAGAAAATGTTGTGATAACAACAACAAAGATGAGGACACTAGTCTGCATGTAAATAGTGTAAATAATGATAACTTCTCGTTCCAGAAATTCAGACAGAAATATAACTTAGTTATTCTGATGTTTATTTTCTCTTTTTCATCATGCGGTGTCAAGAACAAGACTATCCGCAGATGACTGTCAGTGGGATTAGGGTGAAGGCTTAGGAATTCATACTATGCCTATAAGTAGAACACACTGACATGCCAAAAATCATGGGAAAGCAGTGTGTAAAAGTATCTACATGGTACAATCGTACTTTGACATCATGGAAATGCCTAGAACTATGTTATTTTCTAACATTGGGTGAGTCTTTATTAACAGCGGCGAGGCTGCTTATGGCAAGGAAATGTGTTAACCACAGATTCTTAATGATAGTAACCACAGGTTATAATTTTCTAGAGACAAGAGACAGGTTTAAATTACAGCCACGTTCAATGCAAGAGTTATCAGACATATATCTAGAAGGA